>PVJD01004335.1:0-139465 GCA_004026545.1 Mormoops blainvillei | reverse complement strand
TTTTTTTTTTTTAAAGATCTTTACTTATTTATTTTTAGCGAGAGAGAGAAACATCGATGTAAGAGAGAAACAGCATGTGAGAGAGACATCAGTTGGTTGCCTCTTGCCCTAACCAGGGCTGAACTGCAACCCAGGCATGTGCCCTGACTGGGAATCAAACCAGCAACCCTTTGCTTTGCAGGATAAAGGCCGACCAACTGAGCCACGCTGGTCAGGGAGATCCCCGTCATCTTGATGCCCTCACACACCTACCAGGTCACAGAAGCAACTATTTGAAGTCACAAAAACACCTAATGATTATGCTATAACTTCCTTGTGTTTTACTGTTTTTAAAACATGTATTTTTTTGTCTTCGGATTTCTAAGAAAGGACTATAATGAAAAATGATGTTCTCTGCAGTTTCCACCAGATAGTAGGAAGCGGACGGGGTTTGTTTGGGGGAGGGGATGTGGTCAACACATATTGGATGCCCTCAGGGTCCCTGGACTTTGCTGGACACTTTAAACACATTATCTAATTTAATTCTCTCAACAACTCTGTGAGGGGGATGTATTCACTCATAATTTACCAATGACAAGCACGGAGCTCACCTGGAAAGCTTCAGACATGGGCATTTCTGCCCATCTTCAGCCACATAGCAGCCTTGAGCTGAAAGGAACCAGGGTGGAATGGGCTTTGCACCGGGTCCTTACTGAGTGGTGGAAAGCTGCTTCCATGCCTGCTGTTTTTGTTCTGAATTTTTCCCTTTTGTAGGAGGGATTGGCTCCCCTACAGGGCCTTTCTCCAGCTGTGGTAGTTTGAATATGTAAACCCACCCTTTCTGTCAGGCTCACTTCCGGGGAGCAGGACGTTTATAAGGAAATGATCATACAACCTGCAAGAGCTAACTCTTGGTTTACTAAGGAGCCTTATGGTAATGATATTTACATTCTCTCAACCCGGGAGACAACTGCACTTTAATAGCCAAATTTAAAAACAGCAAATAAAATTTCTCAAAAGCTAAAATAGCCCATAATCCAAGGACTATTTTTAATTCCATTAACCGAAAAAGATGTCAGCTCTTGTCATTTTGTGTTGAATGCCAGTTAAAAGCCCTCCTTTTCTAGCAAGAAAGTGCGTATGTGTGTGTGTGTTGATTTCTGAACATGGAATTGGGACACATAGACTAATAAAGGATTTGGTCTAATTGGTGATTTATTACACATGAGATGTTCATCACACCCACTTCAGCATTTAAAATGCATAAGCAGACAAACAAAAGTCCCACCTGAGGCGACTGAAGCCAGAGATTGGTGTAACAAAGGTCTCTAAGACATATGAACATTAATGACATGGGTTGTGTGAGAAGCACCACTCCTATCTTTTGTAACAACACTTAAAAAGGTTTTATTATATTTTATAGTCATATATATAAATGTTGATAGAAATACAGTATTCTAGCAATCAGATGCAATTTTTCTTTCTGCCTCCTGCTTCATACTTTGGCTATATCAGACTTTTTACAGCTTCCTGAGCAGTAGAGCAGAAGGGTGGAAAATGTAGGTTGTAAATACTTTGCTCTTGGTTTGATTTAAACTTCGTCACTTATTAGTTGTAGGGTGTTGGGCGGATGAATCTCTCTAAGGTTCAAATTTCTCACTGATAAAATGGGATAAAGCTGTTGTGAAGATTAAATGAAACAATGCACCTAAAGGGTGTAGCACAGTGCCTGGCACACAGAGCCACTCGGTGAAGGTTAACTTTTATGATGATCCCCATTGTCACTGAATTGTGTACTGTTTTATCCCTATGCGCCTTTGTGCCTGTGTTTCCTCTGCATCTTCTTCCACTTGCTCTTCTTTCTTGTGAACTCCTTTTCACTTTTTTTTCAAAGCCTGGCTAGGAAGCCTTTTTTCACCTCTAGACCACATACAATGATTTGTTCCTGTCCAGGGCTCCTTCCTTACCTTGTGCTTGATTCTGCTGTTAAATTAGATGCCCTGCCATGATGTTGGTTTACTGAGTCAATCTCCTTTCCGTGTCTACACTGTGACCATTGTGAGAAACTGTTCTTTCGTGTTCATTGTTGGATCTCCAACACCCAGTGCAGTACCTGGCGGACAATGGGCACTCCCTGGATAATTACTCAGTTGAATTTCTAACAGACACGTGCTGTGCTGCATTGGTGTAAAAGGACAGTGAATCTGAAAACTGAGGGCATTTAACAATAAACGTTCTTTTTTCCACCTGCTGCAGGAAGTCAAGATCTGATTCCATACCAAAAAAAAAGCAAAAAAAAAGCATACAATCTGAAATTGCGGTCAAAGGGATTTTAGTGTGACATTTGGATACAGTGTAACGTAAAAGAAAACGACCTGTGTAAGAAAATGACTGGATCTTTTATGGTAATAGAAGAGGCTTACAGCAGCCCTTATTGGTACGGTCTTGGAAGACAGAGTTTCAAATATTTGTCCTGGACCTCACTGCTCTTGCTGCAGGCCCCTGTCCCGCTGACATTCCCACCTTGTGGTTTGGCCTTCACTGAAGACTTATATGTAACTGCCACAGTTTTGATTTACATTTATGATTTTCATATTCCCAGTAAGCTCTAGGACAAGCCTTTATGAATACAGAGAGTATCTCCTCTAATCTCTTACCTGAAAATGGATGGAGTACATTCATGGTGGGGGATGGAGCTCATGTATTGTATTAAAATGATGCTATAACTGGAAATGATATAAAACTATCCAAGAAGACTCTTTCATCTTAATCATATTACATGGAAAATATTCCTGTTTAAGCTAACTTTATACTCTGAGTATATGAGTTTAAATGGGAAAACAATGAAAAAATAGCTTAAAATAATAAATTGACCAGTATCTCTCAAACTGGTTTGGGGCTATATTCTTGAGGCAGAATGCATGTTCCATGAGAATCTTTAAAATTAGGTCTTTTGTTTTGATGATAGTCTAAAAATTAACCTAAACATCGTCTGTACCATTCATTCTATAGCAGAACTCTGGGCTTGCATTTCTGTTTGTGTTGCTGACAAATGACCCCCAACTCCCTAGTTCGGACTAAGGAGGAAGACCAGCAGCTGGCCAGGTGACGTCCCTGCGCATGGCAGAATGTGCCCGCTGAGCCCAGAGAACGTGCGCCTTAGCAGGCAGGCCCGCGTGCTCACTCCCCAGAGTGATTCGGTTCAGCAAAAGCACATACATTTGTCACATTAAAGTAATGCTATTAATTGGGTTTTATTGATTTTGTAGTTTTATTTGCATCTAATTTGAAATTTTGTTCTGGTTTGATAGTCGCTTAAAAGAACAGTCAGCATAAGGGGTTTAGCTTTGCATTTATACATATTTAAATAACATCATTTTTAATATAATGCAGGATTGTGTCTTGAGGGTGTTTTTTCCTTCTACTTCTTTGACAACAACTACACAATTAGTCCCTTTTGAGAAGTGCTATAACGGGATCTACTTATGGAGCTGATTTGGGAGGGAAGAGTCTGTCAGTGCTGTAGGGTCCCTTGCTGTGTGGCGTGCTCTGCCTCGTCCTTAACGGCTCCAGGAGGGCCCTGCGTTCCTCCTGCCCTCGATCTGCCACCTGCTCATTGGGCAACTGTGAGCAAGTTGCAGGTAAGTTTCCTTATCTAACCTACTCGGCGTTTAGATGTACGGATCTATTTAGCTCCTTCTATCTCTAAAATTTGAACCTACAAATCCTGCAGATTTCTACCATTTGTTTACTTTTCCACTGTGTCGCCCAACCTGACCCATAAAATTGGATTTTTTTTCAACCTCTCAGACATCACTGACAGCACGGCCATGTTTGAGTTCATTCAATCAGTTTTCCTGAAACATGAACTCACCTTTCTTATTTGAAGTTGTAAAGTCTTTTATTTTTTTTTCCTTGAAAGAAAAGAAATATAAAAGGAAAGCACTTAACCCGGACCTTTGGGCATATAAAACTAATATATCCCCTTTGAAAGGACTTTAATATCTCCAACAAAGGCTGCCGGACAGAAGGTGGGGGAATGTTAACTGTCCCCTCCCTCCCTCTGATCCTGGGACCATCAGTTCTCTTAATTGGTGTGAAATCTCTCCAGCACTATGACAGACCTGGGGCTCGATCCAGAGCCCTGCACATCCTTGCGTTAGGGAAAATGGAACAAATCAGCTATGGGCAACACAATTTTGGTGCCTCAGGACAAATCTGTTGCTTAATGAACAGGGAAGCTTGTTTGAGCAGTCATAATGCAGTCCCGGAATATTAGCTTCCTTCGTCTCTCTGCGGTGGGGCCCGCAGAGCCAGAGGGGAAATAAGAAAGAAAGAGGGAGCTCTTTCCTAATGGAGGAGATCGGGTTCACCTCTGACGTGGTCAACTAGCCACAATTGGAGGTCTAAACCAACTGTGAGAAGTTTCCAGATAAATGGCCCATTTAAGAAGATTCCTCTCTAATGTGCGATTAATTCAGGCTGTTGTGTGCTGGGTGGCAGATTGGAAAAGGGGAATGTAATCTTAAAATAACTTTTTGGTTGATGGGCTGTAGGTGTACTCAGGTTTGATTTGAAGCAGAAAACCATGCCACGAAGAAAAATGTTTATAGTTGCCGTTTGGTTTAAAGAGCCCTGGGGCTCCCATCTTTATTATGAAATATAGTCTTCGAACAAAAATATTTAGCTGCACTTCTGTAAATTAAAATCTAGTTTCTCCTTAGGCTTATGATTTGAAGTCAAGTTTCTGACTGAAGTGAGATAATTAAAGGAAAACAGAAGCAAAAAGATGATAGATGTGGCCCATGGCCTTGGCATACAGAAAGCCCCAGCTATTATTCTTCTGCTCGGTGTGGGCTGTAGATTTATCATCAGGACAGCGAACATATTCAGGGGAGGAAAAGAAAGAGAAGTTACGTATGAGCCTCGTGACAGCATCTGTCACAGAGAAGCAAATGAATATTCTTATAGGGACATTCCATTTAAAGAATTGCATTTTATTGTCCTTTCAGTTGTTTTATGTTCATTTAATAAGCAACACTGAGTTCAAAGATAACCCTGCCCTTACAACACTCACAATACAGAGTGATAATCTTGGCACCTCGATATAGTGGGCTGAGATGGTAATTACATCATTGGTACCTGTCAGAAGCTGGGGCAGCCCGTGGAGGGGCTGGGTGGGAAAGCACTTAGAGATGGAAGACTCACAACTCTAATTAACTACTGCTTACTCAATGATCTCTGACCAGATGAATTGTGCAGACTCAATGGAGCCTAAAGTAGTGGGTAAGACGGATGGTGCCATAATAGGGGGAAAAGTCGAAAAACATTTATTTTTATATACTGAAAAAATTAAGAGGCAGCGATAGCTGAAGAATAGATGTAAATATTTGACAGCATGAGCTTGCGAGAAACAATAGAAAGTCAAATAATGGTCCTGGCTGATTATTCCTTTCAGCTGGGTTCTTGGCTGCCAGGCTTAATTTTGCTATTATTTCCTTCTTCTCTCCATCCTGAAGAAAAAAAAAAAGAAATTAGTCAGAGGTTTATGTACTTAAAATCGACACTTGTTAATTTGCTGACCTAATTTTTATCAGTAGAGTGATTGAAGCAGACCCCATGTTCCTTAAGTGTACTGGGTTTCCAGGTAGTCTTCCTATAGAAAAAATACCCTGTATTTTCTGGAGTTCTTTGGTGTGTAAATAATTCTTTTGTATTTCACACATATCAGTAACATAGGTTTAATTTCACGCAAGACTTCTTATTTCTAAATGGTTTTAAGTAGCTTCTTTGGGCTGAATTCTGAGCTCCTTTACACCCTCCGCGGAATGGGAGTGGGCGGGGTGTCAGCGAGGAAACCACAGCCTCTGCCCCGCCTCTGTGGTCCTCGTGCAAGTGCAAGTGCAAGTTAAAGCGGCTCCCGGGTTCCCAAACTGTCCCCGAAACACTGTTGTTTTTCCCTTAGCTTTTTCAGTTCCTCTTTTTTCCCTTGCTCTGTCTCTGAAGATGAAATTTGGCAGCAGAATCAAGCAAAATTATGCGAGCAGGTCTTTCAGCCCACTTCTCCCTGGAAAAAGAGCCAGTATGTAAGTGACCAATTCAAATCAAGCGTCCAATTTGAACCAAGAAAAAGACTAGAGATATGTCAAATCTAAAAATCTTTAGAATATTGTCAATGTTGCTTTGCTCCATATATTCTGTAGAGCATGACTTTTTAAAAACAAATTAAGCAATATGATCCTCTTTCTAATTAAAGTCTTATGCAAAGCGTCGATACTGAGCCTTTTCAGCCCTTCCCTATGTAGCCTCATGTCTTGGCGGGGTGGGGGCAGCACAGAGAGAGGTGGGGTTTCGGGCTCCCACCTTCATTAACCAGACCAGTGGTGCCATTGCCTGTTTTCTGTATCGGCCTCACTTGGAAGTTCTCATTTGAAGAACAAGTTTTGTAGGTTTAACACTCTAGAACAATGAATTTTTATTTTTTAGAATCGTGCATACCTTTAATAAATGTTTTTCAGCATACTTTCAGCATAAGTATATTTAATCGTTATATTAAATATAGCACTTTACCAGCATATTATGTGCATCTAAAAGTGGCCAAAGGTTGGTTGAATTAATTAAAAGTGCACTTACTCAGAAGCTATAATATTTTCCCCCACTGGGGTATTTTTGTACCACAGCGGATCATTCTGCATACCCTCCACAGCGCTTGCCCTCCACTTTGGAGACCGTTCCTAGAGTCATCCACTTGATAGACTGACTGCTATCACCACCGTCTCAAAATCTTGGCGGTGTCATCAGTTTCATAATCAGTTTCTTCTTGTGTGTGTCTTTGCCCCCTGGGGCAGGGACCCGGGTTTCTTTCTTTGTGTGGCTCTGTCATTTTCCAGGAGCCTGTCCTTCACATTCAGCTCAAGGATGGGGGAGAAAATGTGAGCATGGCGGATCGGGGGAGGGGAGGTATGCCCTGAACTGCAAATGGTCTACATCATTTTCTTCCCCGTTTCACTGGCCGGAACTCAGCCACATAGCCGGATCTGGGGAAAGCCTGTAAAATGTACTCAGCTGTGAAAGCAGGGCTTGGTAAATGCCTACAGTGTTTCTACCACCGGAATGAATGCTGCGCTGAAAGGAAAGATTCTCTTCTGCCCAGTCTCCCTTCTGAAGTCTCACTTTTACTTTTAGTTTGTTGAATGAGGCATTTAGAGAGGCAGGTATGTGCCTGTTTTTCGGTTAGGAAGTATGTTCTGCTGATTGTAACAAAACCCCACCTAGCGTGGCTAACTGAAAAGGGCTTCGTTTTTCTCGTGTCCTAAGACGTGCGGGGAGTGGGCAGTCCAGAGCCCAGGGCTGTTTGAGCTGCTTGAGGGGACTGGCAAGCACCCAGGCTCCTTCTAGCTCCCTTCTCAGTGTTCTTATCTCTGCTTTTATATTCATTTCCCCAGATGGCCAGACTTTCCCCAGACATCTTAATTTGTTAAAAAAAAGAAGGATGGGGAACAAAAAAATGCCAATGACAATTGAACCCGTCCCATACAGCAAGTCTCCTTGAGTCCCCTCCTGGTAGACTCCACTCATACCTTCTTGGCCATAACTGTGTCTCAAGACCAACATACCCAGCCATTGCTGCAAGGGATCCTGGGACTGATTATTTTAAGCAGGGTATATTGCCAACCTGAACAAACTAGGGGTTCTGTTACTTAGAAAGAAGAGCAAAATTACTGTCTGCGGTCAGTTGATAATTCAGAAATCTCAGTTTTTGCATAAGGCCAGTCTGGTTTGAGGAGGCTGGTATACAACTAAACTAAGTGTATACCAAGGCATAAATTATGCTTTTCCAATTTTTTGTTTGAGACCAAGTTGGCCACTAACATCTCTTATAACTGGCTCTATAAATTAAGCTATAGTTTCTTTGAGGTTAAAATTCTTTACATATGTATTTCCTCTTAGTTAACTATAATATAAATCTTTTGAAGCATCTTTTCTAGGAAAGCAAGAACACAAGCATTTAAAGCTCTGTCTTGTATTAGGTACCAAATGCTCCTGGGACAACTGACACACGACAAAGAACATCAGGGACACATCACCTTCCCCTGTTCTGGTGTCCCTAACATCGATCCCTGCAGCATTCGCATTCTTCGGGACGCACGTGCTTGGCATTAGTTTATTCTCCACACATGTATTTAGGCTATACATGGGACTAATAATGAAAAAAATGTTTGCAACCCTTAACATTGCTACTTGGAGGCAGTGTTGGTGCCACTTTGATGGCAAGGGAAAATATGTCTCTTTAAAAAAAACAACAACTGAGATTATGCTTAGTAGCAGGCTTTGAGAGATAGTCCTCGCCTCTCAGTTTTGTTTTGTTTTTTTCTCCTTTACCTTGGCTGCTAGGAAACTCAGGGCCAATTTCATGCTCATATGAATAATGCCTTATTTCAGATTCCTGATAAATTGTTTTTCCTTTTTTCTCTAAACAACTTCTGATGTCTTGTTTTTAACTTTAACTATCTGCTGTTGCATATGGATTTTTATCATAAGCTGTCTTTTGAAATATAGATGGAGTAGAGATGACAAGTAAAGTAAAAATAAATAAGGAAAATCCATATTGTTTATTAATGTCTTATTGTATCAAAACTATATCATTTGGTAGGGAGTAATTTAGGCTGTCAGATTTGTCTTAACGTCTTTGGATTAAAGAACACCACTTTTACTTTGGAAATGAATAAGCTACATTTTTCAATCTGTTCATCTTTATGCATTTTAATTAGAGTTTAAGTCTTGAATGGGTAATTACCACCGAAATGAATAGTGATGATGTTTATTATGATGGTGGTTTTTCTTTTATTTGGACTTTCAAAGAAAAGCAGTGTTTATCTCAGTCAGTCATCAAATTTGGAAAGGTAGGGGCATTAAATTTTCTCCTCTTTCAAAATAATAAGTAAGTTATGATTAAGGTAATACAATAGTGTGTTAATCGGGAATGTAATTGAAATAAAACAAGCACCAGTAGGGGAAGAGTTCACACCGCCCACCTGGAACACACAATCCTCTTACGGATCTCGCCGCCGATGCCCAAGACCCTGGACACTGTTGCTCAGTTGGCTTCCAGGGTCCGTGTAGGAGTGGCCAAGGAACAGCTACCTTTCCTGAGTGTGGTGAAGGTGGGTGTTTCAGAGCTTGAATAAATGGGTTGGATTGTCTATAGACTTGCTTGAGGTCCATCATGATATAGGGTGGGAGTGGCAGTGGGAACAGAAGGGGCAGGCCAGCTAGGGGTTAGGGGTCAGCAGTCCTCCGGAATGTCCTTCCTCTTCTCATTTCTTCATGGCCACCTGTATGGTGCAAGTTACCGTCATTTCCACGTGGATCACTGCAGTTATTGGCCTCCCCAGACCCACACTGACCCCATCCAAGCCCAGCTCCTCTCTGTGGCTAGAGGAATTCCTTTGAAACTGATACTGAATCAGGTCACTCCTTGCTTGAAAGCCTGCAATGCCTACCATGGATAAATACCAAACTGTGACTCACAGGCTCCACCTGGTCCCATCCTGCCTACCTGCCCAACCTCCCAGCATAACACTCTCCACCTCACTCTCTACACTCCAGTCATACCACCCTCATTGTGCTCCTTTCTTAGTTACATGTTCACCGGGGCTCCATTCTTCAGCTGCCAGCTCAACTCACTCTTCAGAGACGAAATAAGTAGGTCCCCCTGGAACATACCCTCATAGCAACACATGACTCCTCATCATTGCACATCTTTCTGTTTGGAAGTACAGGTTTATTCGTGTGATTACTTCTCTCTCTCTTCTGCTAGGCTGTACTACGTTCTCTAGGTCAGGGGCTGACTGATTGGTTGATTGATCTAGCTCACCATTGTAACCCTAAGCTCCATCACTATGCCTGGCACAAAGTAGATCTCAAAGCATGTTTGTTGAATGGATGAATGAATAAGTGTATGAATGACAATCTCAATATGCTTTTGTACAAGAAAGCTGATATAGAAGGACGATAACAAAAAGAGTTATTAATACTTGTTGTTTATTCTGTGCCAGCCTCTGTTCTGAATGCTTTACATGTATTAACTTAATATGCACAACATAACTGCAAAGTATGTTCTTTTATTATCCTCAATTACACAAATGAGGAAACTGAAGCACATCAAAGGCAAAGCACCTATTCTTTTAGTGTGGGCTGCGCGTAGTGACTTTCTTCCAAACAGTACAGTAGAAAGACCATAAAAAAAAGAGTACCTGTGTAGTGGAGAAACCTGATAGACACTATCTCAGCGTGGTGATCGAGTTCAGCATCAACAGTTATCAACATTGATAAGCCACATTGACAGTATGTTCCCTTGATATGGTGTGATGAAAACAGTGCCTTTCTTTTGTGATCTTCCTCCCCCAAACCCACGAATAATCAGAGAGAAACATCAACCAAATCCTAGCCAGGGGACATTCTACAAAATAACCTGATTTGTCCTCCTCAAAACTGTCAAGGTCACTAAAAACAAGAAGAGTCTGAGAAACTGTCACAGCTAAGAGTAGCCTAAGGAGACACGGAGACCAAAGCATCCTGGCATCCTGGATGGGATCCTGGAACAGAAGCAAGACATTAAATTAATACTAAGGCAATCTGAAAATAGCCAAAAAGATCGGCTTTCATTAATAAGGATAAATCAGTATCAACCTATTAATTGCAACAAATGAATCGTACTGAGTATAAGATGTTGCAAATAGAGGAAACTGGGTATGGAGTATATGGGAACTCTCTGTTCTATCTTTGCATTTTTTGGTAGACCTCAATCTGTTTTAAAGCTAAAGTTTATTTTTTTTAAAAAGGCAAGGTCACAGCACTGATGATGGACACAGCGAAGATTCAGTCCCCTATCACCTGACCATCTTCCCTGCTCTTAATCGCTATACTACTATGTTTCCTTAAGGAAACACTGGAAAATATGACAACATTCCAAATTCCAGGGTATAAATTTGGCCCAGTCAGTCTAAACCTGGAACTGATTCACAGTAGTCTTGACAGTGCACCAATCTGGGGACCTCCGGCAGTAGAGCCACTGCTGTGCTGAAAGAACAGCATTCTATCCAACCAGGTGGAGCAGGACTGTAGGCAGTGACTAATGGGAAGTGGGGACATCTCTTACACTTTGACCTGGGCTAGTCAGAGGCTGTAAGTATGGCAACTTCCCCAACGACTTATGCTGAGCGAAGGGATGGGCTCATTGCTAATGCCTGCACAGTCCTTTCCTCAGTTTCCTTCTGTTGAAATCCCACCTATAAACTCTCATACCTCTGTTGTCCATGTAACTGTTTTTATCCTCCCGGGAAAAAATTAATCCTGGTGATATGAAGTCAGCAACGGAAGAGCATGGGCTTTAGAGTGGATGGGTGGGTAGCCTGCTTCGCTGGTTACGGTCGTGTGCTACCAGGCCAAGTTGTCAACCTCTTAGAGGCTCAATTTGCTTCTCTGAAAAAACAGGGGTAGAAATTCTTGCCCTTAGGATTGTTGTGGAAAATGAAAGAGAATGGTGAATGTGAAAGCATCTAGCTCAGCACCTTGCACATAATAAATGCTGAGTAACGGAGTTCCTTCATCAAGAGAAACCCCATTTTCCTCTTTATGGGGTTATAGTACATTATTATTAAGCATGGGTTTCAGTCTCTCCTACCAGTTATAAACATGACTGTGTTCCCACAAGACCACGACCCTTTAAAGTGGGGAGTCATAGTTAATTCATCTTTGTATTTCCAGTGTCTGGTAGAGCAGGTTAGGTTCTGAACAAATGATTAATTTAACTGAACTGAATTGAATTGAATTAAATGGAGTTGAAAGGCTTGGGTGTTTTTCAAGTGATGCTTACTTTTAGGAAGCTAGATAAAAGTGGAAAAACCCACCTAATGACCCCTGGGAGGTACCTAAGACTTCCTTTCAACTTAAGTAGAGACTTTTTGACTGACATACTGACATTTGTTTTAATTGGTTGATAAAGGACTTTGATCATTATAGTAAAATGTTTCCAAGTTAACACGAATCAGCTCACCACTACCCTAAAGCATCTGTTTCAGCCCCACAGATCTTGCTCAGAGGGAAAATCACCAGGGCAAGCCAAGCATTGGTGATTAACATAGGTGGGCCAGCCAGTGCTTGTCGACCCTCAGCTGGAAGTCTTAGGCAGATTCGCTTGGCCACCAGCCACACTGGGCACTGATGCTGTGTTTTTGGTCCCTTCATGGCACAGATCAGAGGGCACAGAAGTGAGGCAAATGGGCATAATGCTGACAAGTCTCTGTTAATCTGGTAACAAGGAATTCCATGAAGTTAAGCATGTTTTGAATGCCTGTTGTTGGCAGAGCATCGGCATAGACAAGTGGATGTGATATTATCCAAGCTGGTTCATTTGGAGCAAATTACTACCTTCTCCACTTATCCAGGGAGTGAGCAGTTTCTGCCCTACAGAGGAACTGGTGAGCTGTGGAAAGGGTACCGTCTCTGGGATTGTGGATCCACTAGCCAGCTGTGGGACATTGGACCAGGTAGCTAGCTTCTGTCTGCCCCGGTATGCCTCTGCATATTGAATTGATCGTTATTTGCAGTGAGCCCTCGTGGCAGTGCTCATAAAAGTTCTAGCACAGTGCCTGGTACAAAAGAACACTTCGGAAACTAGTTTTAAATCTTGGCGGTACTTATTTCTTTAGCTGTAAAGTAATCTGTTTATGTTTCAAGATTGACTTCCCTAGTTGTGTGTTATTCTCAGGGTGAACATCAATTTCACATGATTTGTGTTTATTAAAGCTGTAGAAATGGAAAGACTGATTGTTCTTGGACACAGAAGGCATAGTGGTTCGTTGTGTTAGTTAAGAAGAGGGTGACAATTAGAATTTTATCAAATCTATTGTCAGTAATTACAAAATATAGCTCAAACTATTATTATCAAAAGTTTAAAGGAAAGTGACATTTTTGATAGCATGCTTATTAACTCAGTGGAGATGACACTTAATTAAAAACCAGTGGGGAGCTGCCTTTGAGTTTTCTGTGCAATGTGTACCAAAGACTTTGCTGCAATGCAGAAGTTTAATAAATGCTTCTCATTTAATCTGGGAGTTCTGTAACTCCACAGTGCATATTTATGTGATAAATGGTTATCATTGATCTCTCATAAGTTATTACTGCTGTCTATTTAAAAAAGAGACCTTGGTCACTTTTATTATAGTGTGTTTGAAAGGCTATAGAGGGAAATATTGGAAATCATTGTTTCTTGGTTACCATCTTCATAAACCTGTAAAGCAATTCAGAAATTGTTAAAATTTCATTTTGGCTGAATAAACCACAGTCTAGTGAGAAGGCTCTGTTTTATTATCAGGCAAAGTTACATGTTAAAATTCATGGGACAATAAGTTGAGATTATCAGAGAATACATTTATAAAAGAAATTTTGGAGCCTGCAACTCTGAGTGCATTCTGGGGCTGAAAATTAGTAATAACTGAAATTAGAATTGGTTGCGGATATGTCTATATAAGAGCCAGAGGAATAGATAGAAGTCCAGACATCAAGAATTAATTTCAGACTGCATGTCATTTCATCTAGTGCAGACAAGAATATTCTTATCCGTCTGATAATGAAAAGGAAGAAATATGTTTTTTTTCTCTCTTGTTATCTGGGAATACACAAGCAGAATTCAAAAAAATATCATTCTAGTAATGCCTTTTGGAATTTCCCTTCCCAAGTGCGAAAGTTTCGTTGTCACATTCCACAGACTTTACAGTGTTGTTTCTAAACTTACCTCCCTCCCTATCATATCTTTGCCTGGACTTGGGCGGGAGAGGCCCCTTATCTCCAGTCCACAAACATTCCAGCCCTTCTTACCTTCCTATGTGGCCAGATCAGTCTCCCCAAAATTTCAGTGCAAACATATCATTCCCCTACGTCTCCTGAAACACTCAGAAGGCTTTCCTTCCCACAATGCCCTCAGAACAGACTTCCTCTTTATGATACAGCCCAACTCACTTTTTTTCTACCTACCTCACGCTTACTCCTTCATGTTCTGTCCAAATGGTTTCCCCCTTGTTTCCTGAACACACGTGCCCTTTGCTTTCCCACCTCTGTGCCTTTGTTCCTCCTGCTCCTTTAGCTGCAACACCCTCTCTGTTGTCCTGTCTACATCTGCTAACGTCCTATCCATTGGTAAAAACAACTGCAGGTGCCAACTGTCACACATTCAAATATAATAACACATTAAAAAATTTTAATTAGAAAATCACTATACCAACCCTACTGATACTTTGGGAACTAGAGGAGAGAAAAATTACAGCAAAGTTTGATGTAATTATGAATATTCCCATTTTAAATTTTGAGGTAATTGTGGACTCTCATGCAGTTCTAGGAAGCATTACAGATACTAATACTACTCTTCACCTACTTTCCCCCAATGGTAACATCTTGCATGACTGTAGTTGAATACTGCAACCAGGAAACTGGCATTGCTATGATCCACCACCCTAAACATTTGGATTTCACCAGTTTTATGTACACTCATCTGTATGTGTGAATCTCTGCATGCATGTATGTATGCATGTGTTTATTTAGTTCTATGCGATGTTATTTTATGTGTAGACTGATGTGACCACCACCCCAGCCAAGACACTGAACAGCTCCAGAGTAAGGATTCCTAGTGTTGCCCTTCTGTAGTGACAGCCACCTCCCTCCTCACCCTCCCTGACCTCTGGGAGCCACTAATCTGTTCTCCCGCTCTGTCATTTTGTCCTCTCAAGAATGCTATGTAATCATACAGTAAACAGAAAGCTTTAACAGGAACTTTTCAGTTGTTTGCTGGGAAGTATTGTGTTGGAGGCACCTCCTCCATCGTCCTCGTGTCATCTTCAGGGCATGATGCTGCTGCTCGCTGTTGTCTTTAAAGCCGAGGCCATGCAGAGACAGTGTGTGATGGAATTGGCAGAAGTTTTAGGAAGAGCGTTGACTTTCCAAGACACAGATTTAAAGCCATCATATCTAGACCTCCAAGGGGAAGGAGGGGCACAGGTGACATTGCATTACACACTGTTGGACCTGAGTGCATCCCGACTGTACCAAACACTAGCTGAGTAAGCTCAGTTTCCTAATCTGCAAAACAGGGGTGATAATAAAGTTAACCTCATAGGGTTGAGGTGAGGATGAAGCATGAGGCCTGCCTGGAAAAAGTCCAGCCATCGTTAATATAATGAGAACAGTTTCCACGACATCAGTGTACCCTGGCAGCCCAGGACTGGAATGCGCAGGCATGAACAATGACAGCTTCACTGTACTAACCAGTGGGGGCGATGGATGCTGCTGAGTGAGCGTGTGCACTGTATGACCATCGCATTCAAAATGACTGAGTGAGTAGAGCAACGAATCTCCATCAAATTTTATGTTAAGCCTGAACATTCCTCTGTGGAAACGACTAGGATGATTCAGAAGACCGCATCTATGGGCAACTGGTGATTGGCAACTTCATCATGAAAATGCACCCGCCCATGCATCACATCTCGTGCAGTGTTGTTTTGCAAAACATCAAATTACCCAGGTGACTCAGTGCCCACAACAGCCCAGATTTGGCGCCTGCAACTTCTGGCTTTTTCCAAAACTCAAACCACCTTTGAAAGGGAAGAGATTTCAGACTGTCATTGAGATACAGGAAAATACAGTGGGGCAGCTGATAGCGATTGGGAGAACTGTGTGAGGTCCCAAGGTGCCTACTTTGAATGGGACTGAGGCATCATTGTCCTATGTACATGTTTCTTGTATCTTGTATTTTCTTCAATAAATGCCTCTTTTTCATATTACATGGCTGGATACCTTCTGGACAGACCTGGTAGATATACTTTGTATACCTTCTCTGGCACAGAGAATTTGAAACACAGTATCTCCTTAGGTGTATATTTATTTAACACAAATTCCTAGAGCACATACTATATGCCAGGAAGTTCCAGGGTCAGACACAATGGGGAGCAAGGTTAGACAAACCTCTGTTGAGATACCTACTTTTAGTTAAGTGGGGTCTGTTTTTAGGTAACGTACAAAAGCAGGACTACAGCATAATTAGTCTAATCTACTTTTATACAGAAGTAACAGAAGTAGCTTTTTTTTTTTTAAAGTAAAGCCATACTTCTGGATAAGATCTTTTAAAAAATAAATTAGAAGTATCCCCTCTTCCTTTCCATTTGGTAATCCTTTACATGTTGTTAATTAACAAAGTTTTAAAATAGGAAATAGTTTTGCATCATGCCTTAGAAATCCTGTAGTCTACAGCTTTGCTGGGTGATCTTTTTTTAGAAGTCATGCCATTCAAATAGCAGCACTCAGCTA
Source organism: Mormoops blainvillei (assembly GCA_004026545.1). Lineage (NCBI taxonomy): Eukaryota > Metazoa > Chordata > Mammalia > Chiroptera > Mormoopidae > Mormoops > Mormoops blainvillei. Next base: position 123,127 of record PVJD01004335.1, on the reverse strand, counting down.
GATGTTAATTCTTACTTTTGTTTATAAATTCTTAGGAAAAAATAAAATTTAGACAATGATGAGAGACAAATGCAAGCTTAACAAAGATTATCATAATAAATAACTGTTAGATCCTCTCATTTTAAAATTTGAATATTATTAACCTATAAATCGATGCTTAATCTTCTCTATTTTGCTAACTTACGTACCAGGCAGTCTCTTCCCTCTATTGCCTATTTCTTTCTCCCATTTGATCAAAGCCATTAATTATCGCCCACCTTTTAGAGGAAAAGTGTTAATTGCTTCTTTGATCTTTAGCTCCTTCATCTGCAGAACAGAACTAAAATCTAACTTTCTTACCCCTTAGGGTTGTTCTAGGGAAAGATAAAAGCACAATGCGTGAAAGAGTTGGTAAATGACAAAGGACTTCATGAGAGCGGCATGGAGGGATAAGCACAGATTTGGAGCGAGTCCCAGAGGTTCAAATCCCCACGCACACACTTTGTGCTGATTGTGTGACCAGGAACAAGAACTCTGAGCTTCAGTTTCTGGACATGTCAAACAGGAATGCTATTTCATACATAGCATTCTTGAGGTTGTGGTCCAGTTACTGTCCATGCCCCCTTCCTTCCTGCCCCAATCTCTTCTCTGCTTTTCTCTGTACCCTGGGTGTCTGAGCCCTATTCGTGTTTCATCCAGGCTGCTTTGCCAGTTGACTGCCAGTTGGGTTGTCCAGTGGAACCCAGTGGCAGATCAGACAGTGATAGGAAAGAGAGGCTGGGTACTCTTTGCTCTCTCCAGCTTCAGTGCCTCGTCTCTGGCAAGGAATGTGTCCCTCTTTGAACACAGCATCCTGAACACCGCCCCCACCCCCCACATACACACAGCTCCAGTTCTCTCTGGGCTCCGGGAACACTATCCTTTCCTGGAGGCGGTGACAGCTTCCAACTGCCGCTAGCCTCTGGGCGCCTAGCTCGCCCTTACTGGTTCCCTTAATCCTATCTGTTCCTCTGTGCCTTTATTAAGGTCTGTTTCTTTGAATCAGCTGCACTGATTATTATTCCTGCTGAAATTTCAACTGGTACAGGTGGGAAGGAATTACGTGTAAACATAAGTGAGCATTATTTAATCTTGGATCTGGCACATAATGATAAACAAGTGTTCTTAGGCGCTCACTTGTCTACATTGTTTTGCTTCATTTTTGTGCAGAGTAACTGCCTCTTATTCCTCACGGCTTATGGTAAATGCACTCTTTTACACTAAACACACAAGAAATAGAGTGAGCCTGGTTCTCCACACAGAGATTATGCTGTCACAGTTTATCCTCTGCCTGCCCTCCCAGCCAGCCCCCAGACCCTCATCCCCGCCCTGGTGTGTAAACTGTAGTTTTTTGGTTTTGGTTTTGTTTTATTAAGTGCTAAAGATCATGTGCTAGTTGGCCTAGCTTTTCCTGGAATTTTTACAGCCTGCTTTAAGGTTGAGAAAATTTTGTTGTTGCTTTTAAGATTTAGGCTCAGAACTGGAAGCTAACTGAGAGTCATGTACTTCAGCTTCCCTTCTTTATACAATCTCGGCATCGCTCATGGCAGATAGGCACCTAGTCCTTTGAAACTCTAGGTAATTAGGTATATGATTTAGAGAAAAAATTTTTAAAAAATCTATCCCCTTCCTCCATGATAACCAGGCATGGATTAAGATGCTGCCATTTGAAAACCTTTCTGGTTAGATGTTTGTTCTTCTGTTAGATGATTGAGTGAATACAATTAATTTTACAAATATCTTTTGCTAAATAAAAATTATTTTTTGTTATATAATTTTCAGGAGGAGAAAGAATAATGAAGTTGCATGACCAGATACAAATAATATGATTGCTAATTTTCAGGGTCTAATTCAAGTCTCTTTACTGCCTTTGAATGCTTAGACTCCTCGGATTTCAGAGATGGAGGGAGCCTTACAGGTCATCAGTCAGCTCCTACTTAGAGAGAGGCGGCTGGGGCGCACAGTCAGGAACCTACTTGCTCACTGGGAAGATGTTGTTTCTAGTTTTAGGGGTAGTAAATTCAAAAACAGGATCTAATGTTGCTATTAACCTCAGGGCCTTGGGTATAGAGAACGTTCCCATCTTCATAGACTCTTGCAAAGAAAAACAGAAGCTTGAGATGCTGATGCACGCGACTATCGGTTTAAAATTGCGACGAAAATCTTGGTGTGTGTGAGTCTGTGTGTGTGCGTGTGAGCGCACGCACGCTTACTTTCATTGCTTTTGTTTTTGGCTCACAATCTCTGAGAACTGTAATCTGGCTTCAGCTTTCTGTACATCTGTATGTGTGCATTCTTTTATTCTTTTCTTTTTCTTTAATAACATTATCTTTGACCTATTCATGGCATTTGCTTATATGAAAAATCATAACTAATAAAAAAATGTAGAGACACTTGCAAGAAAAACAGGGCCTTTTATGCATCAGGTATTACTGGCAGAAGTTTCAGTTCTTAGTTTCTTACGGGAAAATGAAACAGACTGAGATATGCAAAAAAAAAAAAAAATATATATATATATATGTATATATGTATACATATATATGTGCTCCAAAATGCTGAGAGAACTTTTCAAAAATAAAATTAATAAATTTTAATTAAACATTTCCTAAAAATAACATCATGTTGACTTCATCAAGTGGTCAATCTAGTATGTATGAAAGTTTTATTATATTGTAAAACATTTGAAGGTGAGATGTTCTTCTCCTTTTTCAGGTTCCCAAGCATGCATGATAATTGCCATGAAATCATTGACATTCTAAATTAAATGCGCTTATAAGCCAAATAATTTTCAAGGTAAAATTGTAAATTAAAAAAACTTATGTTCATTTTTATTTTCCTGCGGAGAAAATTACATTTAACATGTGATGTGAGTGCAATTGATATTATTTATGTGATGTGGGCTGAGGCCTCAAAGAGTATCTAAATACATGGGAGCTTGGAGGGACTTAAAATATGCCCAGAGGATGACAAGGGAGATAGGAGCAACATTTTACAGTTGGCTAGAACAGTGTTCTCTAGCAGGAATTGTGGTCACTATTTCTGTTAATAGGATGTATCAGCTATCTATTGCTGTGTAACAAATTGCAAACACTTAGCAGCTTAGAACAACACATTTATTGTCTTAAGATATTTGTGAGTCAAGATTCAAGGTATCACTTAAATGGGTCCTCTGCTTAGGATCTCTCAGGAAGCAAAAGTGTGAACTAGGCTGTGTTCTCTTCTGGAGCCTGAACTGGGGAATAATGTACTTCTGAGCACATTCAGGTTGTGAGCAGAACTCATTTTCTTGTGGTTGTAGGACAAGACAGAGGGCCTCACCTTCTTGCCAGCTGTCAGCTGGAGACAGCCCTTGGCTTGGAGAGGCTGCCCGATATTCCTGGAGGCCATGTGCAGTGTCTTGCCGTGCTGGCTTTCCCAGTATGTCTGCTTACTTGATCAAGTCAGCAGGGAGAGTCTCTAGAGTAAGTCTGGCAGCAAGACAGTCTTGTATATGATAATGCAATTAATGATGAAATTTTATTGCCTTTGCCACATTCTATAAATTAGAAGCAAGTCATATGTCCTTTCCACACTCAAAGGGAGATAATTACAGAAAAGTGTGAACACTGGGAGCTGAGGATCATGGGGGAGCCAACTTAAAGTCTAGTCTGTCCAATGCACAGAAAATACTAAGAATCTATTCGTTTGCATTAATTGAATCAGCTTTTTCTATTAGGAATTTACAACAGTTCTGCTTATCCAGAGAGTCATAGAACAAATCTGGGAGCGACCAGAACCACACTTCTATAAAAAGCTTATACTTTCTCCTTTCAGTACCCTTTTCCCTTTTTCCTGGAAACTTCGGCAGAGGCTACTAGCACCCAAATGATTAGCGTTTCCCCAGAAAGTGGCATACCTGCACTTGCCTTTCTTGGCAGAAGTCTGCACAGAGGACGGGCCCCCCTCCCATCAGCAAAAATGGCACTCACCTCCTTCCATTCCCTCAGGTCCCTATAAGCAATTGGGAAACTGTTCTTATAAAGCAACAGAACTCAGGGATTGAGAGTTGATAATGACCTTAAAGATCTTATTTGTTATCCAACACAGACTGCATTTCCATGGTTTTAAGAATTATAGTGATTCTAGTCACGGAGGCAAATCCACTTGGGAAGATGTTTGGGCATATTACAACAAATGAAGTCCTAGAAAAATTACACTTCTGGGACAGGTGGCTTGTTCTCATGGGGACAGGAACTCTGACCAAAAACAAAAAACAGCAACAAAAAAAAACTGTCTCCTAGGAATTATCTGAAGCCAGTTGGATCAGTGCTTGTTCTTATGCCTTTGGCAGCCATCTTTCAACTCATACATCCTCCCAGATTTTTGTGATTATCCTTGGGTTTGACATTTCTTGCAAGGTTTACTGGGCTTCTGTCTCTGGTCTCCCCATAACTCTGCTCTCTTTTCTGAGTCCCCTGAAGGCATGGAAAGATGTTGTGACTTGCCTCAGTATGCAGCCCCAAGCAGGAAATACTGGGCTGTGTGGTTAACACAGCTTGGCTAGCTGCTGAAACAAAAATCTCAGGAAGTTAACAGAGTAAGAATTTATTTCTTCTTGACACAACAGGATAGTGCAGGCATTCCTGGTCAGGCGTCTCTCCCGCAGATGCAGTGATACTGGGACCCAGGCTCCTTCCACCTTGTGGCTCTCCCATCTTTAATGCACAGCTTTTTCCATCACTATGTTTATCTGCATAGAGCTATGAGGAGATCATGGAAGGCTAGGCAAAGGAGGTTGTACAGGCTAAGCTTGGAGGAATGTCCATCAATTCTCGCTTTCACAGGCTACACCAAAGGAGTCTGAGAAACATGATTATGCGGCTAGGAAAAGGGGGAAATTTAGCTAGCTATTTTTGCCACATGGAACCTTGTGGCGGCCCAAATGCATGTTAGGTAAACTTAATAAGCAGTGCCTTTGAGGAAAAAAACAGTTGACCAATGATTTATTTATTGAACATTTATGTAGAACTTAATATGTTTCAGGTACAATTCTAAGTGCTTTTCAAAAAATAACTCAGTTAATTCCTGTACAGCCCTGTGGAGGTGGTATTGTTATTATCCTCATCTACAGATGGGAAAACTAAGGCACAGGGTAGGTAAGTAGATCGCTCAAGATAATGGCACCAGTAAGTGGCAGGAGTGAGAATCTGAACCCAGGCATCCTGGTTTCAAGGCCTGTGTTTCATTGAATAAAATCTTTTTATTGGTAAGGAGATTGTGTATCTTAGTAAAGCCTCCCAAGGAAAGACAGAGTTATTCCCATTTCACAGATAGTGCAGTACAGTCCACAGAAGTTGAGAAACCTCCTCAAACACACAACCAGAGCAGTAAATTGCTGTGTCTCTCTGAGAGGAATTCCGCTGTGAATTGAATTTGACAGTTTTCATGGCCACATCTAGTTTTTGTAGATTGAGCTTTGACTGGGCTCCACTCAGTTACTTTTATAGGTAAAAATGTGAGTATTTCCTCTGAGGCAAAGGACCATTTAATCCAGGAAGGACAGGGCAGGACTGTGAATTAACGTGAGGTGTGTCACCATCAGGCGGTCATGAGGCCTGCAGCGCAGTGTGAATTAGCAGCACAGACACTCAGAATGTTTCTGTGTCAGGCAATGCCAGCTGCCGCTGGTATTAAGGAATTCAGTGAGCATTAGAAAACCCTTCACATGACTCATATTTACTTATTGAACGTTTACTTGTTGAAAACTAATACATAGAGATATTGATATGACCTTCATACTTCTTTATGAGTGAAGTTTACAAAGAGTATTAAAGAATATTCCACAGCCAGCGATCTGCCCTTTGCACTTCATGTAGCAGTCTGTGAACAAAACCTAAAGATCTGCCTTTTGAACTGTTACCTTGAATTTTCAGATTTTTATCAGATTCATCGTAGGACAATGGTGCCTTTAAAAAACATGAAACAAAAATTTTGGTAGAATGTCTTTGCTTTAGCATTTTAATGACATTCATGAAATAAATCTGTAATTTTGGCGGTTTTTATTTTTGACCTGTTAACTGTCTTAGTCCATTTAGGCTTCTATAACAAAATACCAGTGACTGAGGCTTATAAACAACAAACATTTACTACTTGCAGTTATGGAGGTTGGGAAGTCTAAGATCATGGAGCAGGTAGATTCTGTTTCTGGTAAGCATCTGCTTCTTCATTGAGGACTGTCTTCTCTCTGCTCCCTCCCATGGTGGAAGGAGACTTCTTTTAGAGGAACGTTAATCTCACTTATGAGGGCTGCATTCTCGTAGCCTAATCATGTCCCAAAGGCCCCTCCTCCAAATACCATCACATTTGGAGTTAGGTTTCAACATATGAGTGGGATGGAGGGAGTTTCCTTTTAATTAAGACCATATACCTGATCTCTTTGGATTAAACTGTGAGTTTATTAGAGCCTGTTTTATAAATGACATGATTCTAATATCAGTAACAAATGACTACTTTAAAAAGTCATCTTTTTATGTCTAATGCTCTCAATTTAAAAAGTATAATGACACTCTTTAAAACATGAAGCTTTTGTTAACCTTACAAGATTTTTAAAGAAATTTTAAAAGCAAAACAAATGAGCATAGGATACTTGTGATTCCAACATAACCTTTTGTATTTCTATGTATTTCTATTTTGTCTTTATCTGTATCAAAATTCACAATATTTTCAGGGATCTTTGAAATTTGGAGATTAATTTCATGAACATCATTTCATTTAATATATTCACCACATATCTGGGAAATGAACGTAATTATAATCCTTGGGCAGGAGGGAAGGGTCTTCTGCATATTCTCAGAAATCTGCCAGGAGTTTGACCCTCCTCATAAGAAATTTCATTCTCATAACACTTTAGAGTTGGTACTCCTATTACTCTTTTTATAGGTGAAAACCCTTGAAATTAAAAAAAAATACTGACTTATCCAAAGGTTCATGGTTAATAACAGTAAAATCAGAATTCAAGCCTCTGTTTATCTAGATAAAAGTTCTGTGCTTTTCTTATATTTCATTCAAAATAAAACTTTTGTCCTAAATATTCTGCGTACTTAGATCCACCTATACTGAGTTAAACATTAAATCTTAGATAACTAGACACTGGTGCTGGCTTGGGGCTTGACCAATATTTGAGTGGCAGATATTGGTCATTTGTCTGGGCCCCATGTCGAGGTTGTATGTGTACATTACTTGACTGAGTGGGTATGTTTATGCCCATATTATATTTCTTCACGTCTAGCACCTGAGCTTACCTGGTAGGTATGTTCCAGTGTTTTCAGGTGAGACTATTCCCTTTCATGTTTGGGATTGATACTCTTGGCCTGATATTTCATTTTTGATTTTTCATGCATATTTACTTCCAGTGGTCTTTAATAAGAAGTACAGTGGTACCTCAGTACGCGTCATTAATTTGTTCTGACGAGTGGTGAGCAAGCGACAACTGATAGGGTATTTTCTCTCGGGGGGTGGTGCTGTGCCTCACACATGTTCTAGCAGGCGTGACGAGTGGCGAGCAGGCATCAAGTGCTGAAATATTTTTTTCTCGTCAACATGTGATGAGTACCAAGTTTGACAAGTTCTGAAGCTGATGAGTACCAAGGTACCACTATAATTTGGAGATTTCGTTGTAAAATAGCGATTGATTTTTATATGAAAAGCAGTTATTTGCTTCTAACAACGAGATCCTACAAACAAGACCTAGGACTTGTCACTCAGCCTAGAATTAACAATGATCTTTTCTCTGATGCTTTGAAGCAATACTTTGTTTCCTTAAGAAGCCAAACATTTAAGTAAATCTATACATTTGCATTCCTATCTTTATAAAATGAATTTTTCTGAGTGAGGAAAGGATAAGAAATCGAGGGGCATTTTTTTCTTCCTTGGGCTCTGCTTAGTAAGAGTGTTGGGTTTCTTTTTTTTAATCCTTGCTAGAGGACATGCTTCTTGATATTAGAGCGAGAGGGAGGGAGGGGGCGGGGGCAGGGAGAGAGAGAAACATCAGTTGGTTGCTTCAGTTCCCCCCGACCGACCAGGGTTTGACTCTGCAACCTAGGTATGTGCCCTGGCCGAGGATGGAACCCACAATCTTTTGGTGTCCGGGATGACGCTCAACCAACTGAGCCACCCAGCCAGGGCGGGAAGGTTAGATTTTTACTTAACAGACAGATGGATAAAAAAGTGAATCCTAAGTTAGTTGTGTCAACACTTTGGCCCCGAAGTAACAATTAAAAAATAAATGAATTAACTATTTTTGTGTTTATTTCCTTTTTATAGGACTGTATATAAATACAGCTTTACTTGGAAAAACATATTTTGTGTGATGGCACATTATTAGCTCTTTTGCTGTGAGACTGTGTGACTTGGACGTGTCCCAACTTCTCACTCATGTGTCATGGACATTTTTTTCTTTCTGGTATTATTTGCACATGTCTTTACTGTCAAGCTGCTAAATGATTTCCTTCCATGAAGCCTCTGCTCTCCCCTTCAGGCCGAAGCCCACTTTCCGAAGCCCTGCTTGGCTGGCTGACCCTGCTCAGCAGCCCAGGGATGACAGGTTGCCAACGGCTGTGCAGTTGCCGCAAAGACCAGTGGGAGAAGCATTCCATGGGCTTGCTAAGGGCCTCAGGAAGCCAGCCGCAGCGGGCCGACACACGCGTGGCGGGGCAGCCCAACAGGAAGGTCCTCCCCATTCACTCACCTTCACTCGAAGCAGCTGCCAGTGAGAACTTTCAGCCTCTGCCAGGCCCCGCACTCACTACTCTCCTGTAGCTGTGTCGCAGGCTGTGTGAACATTGGACATAGAATGCAGCATTCTGCCTGTTTTACTAATGAAAAACATCACGCAGCATATCATACCATACCATATCATAGACTGTATCTTTTAGAACAGCTTTTGGTTCACAGCAAAATTGAATGAAAAGTACACTTCCCCCTGCCCCGTCCTGCACACACATAGCCCCTCTACTGTCAACAGCCTACCAGAGTGGTATATTTGGTACAAATGATGACCCCACATTAACTCATCATTATCAACCACCCAGAGGCTATAGTTTACATTAGAGTTCATGCTTAGTACTGTACATTCTGTGGGTTTTGACAAATGAATAATGAGAAGTATTTACTATTTATAGTATTATACAGAATAGTTTCACTGTAAATTTTTTCAAGAGGGACAAGAAACATCTTCTGACCCCAAGTCTAGTGACTCTTCCATGGCCCAGCAACCCCAGGAGTGGGAGAGGGAGGCCCAGGGAGGAACAGTTGTGGGTGGACTGCATCAGACAGGCTGTACGCAAAGGTCTGTGCATCACGCACTGGGCTTGTTACAAACCTCCAGTTTTTGAATAGTACTGTATGTAAGAGATGAGCACTTGTTTTAAATTTTGTCACAAGTCTATATTGCTAAATCATTAGATAGTTTCCATAGAGACCCCTAAGAGCAAAGCATGGGATGTGGAAGAAAGAGTTCAACACATGGGCAGGATTATGCAGGGGTTTCGAGTGCAGGCTGTGGAATGAAACTTGACCCGGGCACGCGTGAACTGTGAAACCTTAGATGTGCTGTTTTGTAGCCCCGTGCCTTAGTTTTTTTATCTGTGAAGTAAGAATGACGGTACCTACCTGTATCTGTTTCCTAGGACTGCCATAACAAAGCGCCACAAACTGGTGGCTTAGCCGAAATTTATCCTCACACACTTCCAACGCCTAGAAGCCTAAAATCAGAATGTCAGCTGGACCTTGTTCCCTCTAAAACCTGTAGTGGTTTTAAAACCTTCCTTTCCTCTTCTCAGCTTCAGTGGCTTGCTGGAGAGCTTTGGCATTTCCTGGCTTGCCACTGTAGCTTTTCAAACTTTGCCTTTGTCATCACGTGGTGCTTTCCTTTCATGTGTTTATGTCTCTTCTCCTCCTTTTATAAAAACAAAAGTCATATTGAATTAGGGCCTGCCCTAATGAAGTATACCTTCATTTCAAGTTGATTGCATCTTCAAAGACCCTAATTCCAAGAAAGGATGCATTTGTAGGTTCTAGGGGCTAGAACTTGAACAAATTTATGGGAGGGGATACATAATTCAACCCATAACGCTACTCGTAGATTTGATGTGATGAAATAATATGCATAACACATGCTCATGCAGACACTCAATAAGTGTTTTCCATCATGATCATCAAATCCATCTATTCAGTCAGCAAACATCTATTCAAGTGACCATGAAGAGCCAGAAGCTCTACCAAAGGTTAAAGATGAAATGGTAAATAAAACAGAGTCCCTGACCTCATCTTAGAGTCTATGTAAGAAAGTAGATATCAATCAAATAACCATTTTAGTACATGCAAGGAGGAGATACCTGGTGCCATGGGAAAGAAAACTAGAGCACTGTCAAGTAGTAACCCAACTTCATAGAGAATGGCAAGGAGAGTAAACCTGCTATCACTCATAGCTTTCCAAAGTAAACCCTGAGACTTAATGGATCAAAGAAAAACAGCTTATTTACTCTTGGCACATTAAACAGCACAAGCATCAGCAGGGTTACATTGACCCCGAGTCCAGGAGGCGATGTGGTAAGGCCCAGGTGGATGCTGTACACCTAGTGGATTTGTTCTGCAAGGTCAAAGGTCCACCCGTTTTTATTGCAAGCAGTAAGCAAGCCTGCTTTTTGTCTACAGGAACACACAGCCTCACCTTTCGAGACTGCTGGCTGCATAAACAATCCTGAGAAATAGCCTGGGTGAAAGAGTGGTCAGCAATCTTGCCCCATTCAGCAAGACACATGGGAACACAAGAAGTCCAGGAAGGACTGTCTCCCAACAAGAACCAAGTCTCTTCTGGGGTCTAGGAAGGCTTCTGTAAGGAAATTGCATTTAAGACAGTATTGAATACATATAGCCTTGGGGATAAACCAGGCAAAAGGGAATGTGGGAGAGAAGACCCCATGCAGAGAAGAAAGCATGCGCAAGGTCAGGTCGGGACGCCTGAAGTCCAGGGAGGCTGAGGGCAACATAGGGGGAGCTGGGGTGGGACAATGACATTGGTGAGGTGGGCAGGGATGGGTACCACAGGTCCTGGTAGGCCATGTTAAGGACTTTGATCTGTGTATTAAAATTAATGGGAAACCATTGGAGGACTAATAACTCTTTAGAATCTTGACAATCAAGAAGAATTTTCCATATATAGTTATGATTATAAATAAGGCAGCGAAGTTGCTTACATCATTTGCAATAGAGCCCATGTTTGCTTTGAGAAATTTCTGATTAGCCAAGAAAGTAAAAGTCATTCTCTTAAATATTACAAAAGCACAGTAAATCTTTTTAGATAATTAAAATTGAAAATTGGTATTTGAATAAATTCTCTTTACCAGTTAGATATATGATCTTGATAAATAAGTTACTATGTTTTTAATTGCTAACCATGTTACTAAAGCATATTTTTCTTCCAAATCAGCTGAGCATCTGACTATATGGGAAGTACTGTCATAGTCCCTAATAGAATTACTTAGGTATCCTATACACTCAGGTTTTAATTATATGTTAAGTTATGAATTTATCTACTTTTATGGAACAAATTGTTTATGCTGACGTATTAGAATATGCCCCCTTGCCCTTCGATTACTTAGAATGCATGTAATTCAATCAGCTCCAGTTGTACCTCTTTGTGAAATAAAAAGATCAGTGTCCTCCTTCAGCCTGTCTATTCTCCAGTTGGTTTGAGTAACTGGAGGCATGGAGTAATCACTTGGTTGCGTTTTGCAGAATCCTCGCTAGTCATGCCCCTGTAGAGTCTATGTTATTATTCTCTTTCCTCCATTCCAACAGCTGATTGCCACAGTTCCTTGAAATGTAGGATAAATATTTGACTCAATTTTGTTTTTTAGTTTGCAGTCTTAGTTAGAAATCTATGACTATTAATTGAACTGATCATAGGTCAATCTATTTCCAGAAGGTTCCCAAGAATCAGAGGTGAAAACTCCTTGTTGTTGGCACCTGCAGGAGAACATGGGATCTTGTGTTCTTCACCACAGGCACCCATGCCCCAAGGCCAACCCGTGAGCCAGTTGTATTGTTTAGATATTGATGATGGTAAACACTAGGGGAACAGATTTTCACCTAGAGGCCATGCACTGAGGGGACGGCACTTTTATTTAATTTTTCGACTATATTGCCAAATGATGGCTAAAAATGTATATTAACTTTCACCTGTTTCTTTGAGTCTTCTTTTAGTTTTAATGATTTGATCATTACAACAGATTTTTTTAAATGATAGACATATAACCTGAGAGGGTCTGATAATTCATGCACACACACACACACACACACACACACACACACACATGAATTATTTCAATTATAGGACCCTCTCAGACTTCAGGCTGTAAGTGTGTATATATACAATATATTTTGAAATATGTTTCTCTAACTGACATATACTAGTTTTGAGTATTTTAAGTGGCCCTGTGTTTGTCATCCTTGTGCCCAAAATGATGTCTGTGAAAATACAAGATTTGATCACATTTGAACAAATTGTTTTGACTATGTTGCTGTATGTTTTAGCCATCAGAATTATACATTCATACCCATACACTGACTCTTGAGAAGGGAAACTTAATGCTTTGGAGACAAACCATCTCACTGTGACCTGGGCAGCAGTGAGGCGTGAGCAGCCCCTCACGACATTTGCTGGCAGTGCCTGCGAAGCTGACTCATGTGCTCCAGAGCAGGGCTGCCCTTAAGGAGTCAGGGCCTAAATGAAATACTTATATTTCTTTCATTTAAAGAAACCAAGTGCTTCCCCCCACGGAGATTCTTAGGGTTCTTTTGTTCTTTAGTAGCCTGACCCTTCAGCTAGCATCTGGCTCTCATCCCAGAAGAGTCTCCTTTCTTACCCATGCTGACGTCTGTCTTTATCACTCAGTTCCTCTTCCGTTCATTGAGCTTTTCTGTGTGATACCTCATTATATTCGCCCCTCCTCACAACTGCATGGACGCATGCGATTGTTCTTCTCAGAGAAGGAGGGCAAGGGGTGTCCAGGGGAAGCTAAACAAGACCTACCCAAGCAGTCGTTACAGGTCGGAGGAAAAGAAGAATGCTGTGAAACTCCACATCCAAATAATTATCTTTAAAATAAATAGGAACAAGTGTTTACTTCAAAATTCTAACCAGTTCTTACTGTGTTCTATGGGAATATTGGATCCAGGAGAGATAATAGGCATCATGGAGGAAGTTGGTGCTTTCCTAGGTGACGTGTCCCACACAGGCTTGCACATTTATTCCTCTGCACATCCAAGACTAGAACCCACGCCTTTGATCCCTCACCCTTACTTTGATTATGCAAAATAGTTATCTGAAGAGTTTTCGGTTATGTGCAGTCACACTAGACTTGAAGGCTTGTGTATGCAGTGTAGAATAACTAGCAAACCTTTGGCATGAGTTAAGAATCATGAGGACCTCTGATACTGACCACAGGTGGAACAGTGTTACGGTGGACAAATCCTTTCATGCACACTGTGTCATGAGTCCTCACAATAACTCTGTAAGTTTATTAGCCTTAATTCTCTGATGAGGACCAGAGATGCAGCGTGACCTGTTTCTGGTTACATTGCTGGATAAGTGATTGAACCACAAATAATCCCTGGATCTCTTTTGACTTCTGGTCTATTTTTCAAACTTTCTGCTATATTCTATCTAAACTCTCATGCATACACACACACACGTGCACACACATACACACACACATACACACACACACTCCCTGCTATACCTAGAATCTTAGTGTATGTAATGGGTAAAACTTTGCAAGATCTTGATGTCTTCTTTGGGTAGAGAAAGATAATCGCACTACCTATGTCAGGACATGAAATGACTTTTATCATTAAAGGAAACCTCTTTTATCCTTAAAAACTTTGGATATAAAGAAGTGAATGCCCCCATCTCAAATAAGAAAAATGTTCATCCTCTTTTAATTTCTTTAAGTCGTTTCCATCTTTTCTGCCAGTACTGCTAATAGATGGTTAAAAGTCTCTCAGTGATCATATTCTTCTTTCTTTCTCCTTTTTTTTTTTTAGCTGTCTCACTCTGAGCTTGAAGCGATGAGATCACCTTCTGGTTCCTTTCATTGCTGTTATTCAGGTTAGCAGAAAATTCTGCCTCCTTCATCTGTCAGGAGCTTCAGTCTTTTACTTTCTTTGAAATTTGACCTCTGAACAAGGCTGTAACATCCAGAAAATGGTAGCTGAATTGATGTATTTCAGATTGTTGCTATGGTGATTTTATACCAATATAGATAGAAAATGAAGACAGGGAAAGAGTGTGTTGAAGAGAATGGTGGAGAAGCTGGTCAGGCCGAGAAAAAGGCATGCAGGGCTGTAGGGGGCATTTATGGCCCCTCTGTACTCATGGGATAGAGTCATGTCTTCTTTTCAATTTACTATTAATTCATCCACAGTGATCACAAGCAATCCATTAATATCTGAGAAGGAGCAATTATGTGTTTTTGTTACATGGGTAGCAAAAGGTATCATGAGTAACCTTAAAAGTTTCCAAAGATTTTTTCTTTAGAAATAGAAAAAGTTAATATGAATTGTAAAAGAAATTTTTGTGACAGGAAACATTTCGATTTTTGAAATAGTTCTCAAGGTTATGTTTTATTAAATGTTTTTTGAAATCATAGGAGAAAGGCTTATGTGGGGAAAAAGTGGATGACTCAATCTGTTTTTATGTGTTTGTCATTTATTTATTAATTTCTCCAACTTTTCATCTACTCTTTCATTCAACAAATATGTACCCTTTATACTAAGTTTCATATATATTAATAAATTTAGGAAATATTCATAAATTTAAAAGATATTTATTGGGCATTAACTGCCTGCAAGATAACATGTGGGATGCATAGCTAATAAGAGTCAGTCCTCAATGTGATTATAACCAGGGATAGGGTGGAGAGTTTAGATCCACAACCATGATAATGCAGAATATAATCATCAGAGCCATTGAATAGCTATTTCCACTTCAAACAAGGCCACATGAAGGAGATATTCGGGAGAAGATTAAGGGCAAGTAGGATCTTGATAGGAGGTATGATGGAGGGAAGAAGGTGATGGGAATTCATACAATACTGATTGGAAAGGGTTGATTACATTGGCCTTGGAGATTGATGATGTTTGTATTAATAGAAACAATTATTCACTTACAATATTAGCCTTTGGAAGGCAGGAGCTCAGGTTAGCATGGTATTAGCTCTAGGTTGAAGAAACAGTAAATCGATGTCATTGGTTTGGGTGGAGGTGAGGTTGTGATGGCTTTGAGAATAAATATGTGGAGCTTTAGACTTTGAAGGCTCTAGATTTGGAGGCTTTAAATGTTAGACATATGAACGAGTTAAGGGAGGTGAGTTCCACTCCTTTACTTCATAATACAACCTTCCCTTAACCCTGCCCCCACAGAGGATTGGTACCATCAATAGTGAGGGGTAAGAATCAATAGTACAGTCATGTTTTGAGTCTGGCTCTGACGCTAATTCTGTATTCAACCTTGGACAAGTCATTTAACTTCTCAGGGCTTGAGATCTCATCTGTCAGGACAAACTAATCTCTAAGCCAAAACGTTCTATGAGAGTATGATATTAGAATTGGAAAGGACGTGATGTTTTAAAATATATTTCCTGGTGTATAAATAGATGCCTCAGATATAAAAGAAATATGTTAATTCTAACTTTATGAATTCATAAGCTATATAATTCTCTCCAAGAACTTTTTGATTACATCACATTTTTCAGCCAAAATTAAATAGTCAAGGGCTGTCAGGTGGGTTCAGCTTCCTAAGACTTCATTACTATTAAAAATACACTTTGAAAAATTATCATAAATGATTAAAAACAACATCAGTTATTAAAATAAAATAAATGAACAAAGTCTGTGTCCCCTCTTTTTCACTCAGAGTTTTTTAACATCTATGAATTAACTATTACATACTCCTCATTCAGTGCCAGGATTTAGCCTTGAGAGAATTCTGTTCATTTTTCAAGTTTGTGTAATTTCTTTTTAATATGTCAATGTAGATTTATGCTAATTTTTACTGGAGTCATAGCAAGACGAGGTTCCATTTGAGCTCCTTTAATTTAAGGATGGGAGAATGTACAGAAGTGCTTGTTTGGTAAAAAGGGGCATGATTTATTTATTTGGTTCTGGAATTTGGACTGAGTTTAAAATATTCATTCAGGGACTTCTGGTCAAGATGGTGGTTTAGGCAGACATTTGCCTTTTCATACAGCCACATCAAAATTACAACTAAAATACAAAACAACCATCCCTCAGAACCATCAGAAATTGAGTTGAATTCCAACAACTATGAAATTAAAGAAACCATGTCCATTCAGACTGGTAGGAGGGGTACAGACACAGAATGGGCTGGTCTCTCACCCACATGTGGTGGATAAAAATTCAGGAGAGGTATTTCAGGAGCAAGAAGTCCCAACCCCATATCAGGCCCCCCAGCCCAGTGTTCCGGTGCGAAGAAGGTAAGTTCCTACAACTCCTGGCTACAAAAACCAGCGAGGATTGAGTCAGTGGAAGAAACTTGTACAGTGCTAATCAGTCCCTCTTAAAGAGCGCACACATGGACTCACCTATCAGGACTCACTCCTTCTGAGCTCCAGCCCCTGGATAGCAGCTTGAAAGGCACCAGTGATATAAAGGAGGCAACTGAAGTGTCTGCCATCAAGGAAAGCAGAGGTCATTGTCCCTTTCCTGACCCTCCCACCCCTCCACCCACAGAACTGGAAAGCTGATGCCATATCTGAGGCTCCATCAACCTGGTTAACACTTTGACCTGCCTTGGGGATCCCCAGAAACTCTGACCCACACAACTTACTGGCCCACCCAAACTGCTTTTCCATATGAATGGCTGATCTTGGCTCATGTTTCACAACTTTCTAAATCCTATCAAATAAGCAACAGTTGGCCTCAGTGAGCCCCAGGCCCTGCACTAGCAGCAGCCAGCCTAGATTCACAGCTTAGCTTCACCTGGGAATCTCCAGCTCCCAGCCCAAGGAGCAGCCATCTGAGATTGCTTTATAGCTCAGGCTGGGTGACCTCGGGCAAAACACAGGTGGGGGCTGACTTTGGCCTGCACTATCCTGGAAACCCCAGAGCCAGCACATCCAGTGGATGGCTACAGAACATGTTGGAGCACTGCTCTCCTGCCCCTGCACAACTGGTTCTCCACGGAGGGTGGAGATTGGTGGCAAGTGGTCACAGACAATCCTTACAACTGACTGGTCTGGGTAAATCCTTCCCATTGATCTGCCAACAGCATCCAGCGCTCAACTAAAAGAGGAGGGTGTACTCAACCCACAAGAAGGGCACACCTCGAGTACCCAGCTTGAGTGATAGGGGTGGCTGTGCCACTGGATCCTACAGGACACCTACTACATTAGGCCACACTACCAAGACACAGAGTCAAAGCAGCTCTACCTAATACACAGAAACAAACACAGGGAGGCTGCCAAAATGAGGAGACAAAGAAACATGGCCCAAATGAAAGAGCAGATCAAAACTCCAGAAAAAGAGATAAACGAAATGGAGATAAGTATCTACAAGATACAGAGTTCAAAACACTGGTTAAAACGATGCTCAAGGAACTTGGTGAGGACCTCAAAAGCATAAAAAAGATCTAGTCAGAAACAAAGGATACACTAATTGAAATAAAGAACAATTTATAGGGAAATAACAGTAGAGTAGATGAAGCTAAGAATCAAATTAATGATAAAGAACATAAGGAAGCAAAAAACAACCAATTGGAACAACAAGAGGAAAAAAGAATCCAAAAAAAATGAACATAGTATAAGTAGTCTCTGGGACAACTTCAACAGGTTCAACATATACATCATAGGGGTACCAGAAGGAAAAGAGAAAGAGGAAGAAATTGAAAATCTATTTGAAATAATAGTGAAAGAAAGCTTCCCTAATTTGGTGAAGGAAATAGACATGCAAGTGCAGGAAACACAGAGAGTCCCAAACAAGATGGATGCAAAGAGGCACTCTCATAGACACATCATAATTAAAATGCCAAAGGTTAAAGATAAAGAGAATCTTAAAAGCAGCAAGAGAAAAGCATATAGTTACCTACAGTGGAGTTCTCATAACACTGTCGGCTGATTTCTCAAAAGAAACTTTGCAGGCTACAAGGGATTGGCAAGATATATTCAAAGTCATGAAAAGCTCGAACCTATAGCCAAGATTGCTCTACCCAGCAAAGATATTTCAAATCAAAGGGCAAATAAAGAGCTTCCCAGACAATAAAGAACTAAAGGAGTTCATCATCACCAAACCATTATTATATGAAATGTTAAAGGGACTTATTTAAGAAAAAGAAGATCAAAACTATGAACAATAAAATGGCAAAAATACATATCTATAAAAATTAAATATAAAAAAACAAACTAAGCAAACAAGAGGAACAGAGACAGTATCATGGATATGGAGAGCATTTTGATGGTTGCGAGATGTGAGGGGGGTGAAGCG
The DNA here is from genome assembly GCA_004026545.1 of Mormoops blainvillei. NCBI lineage: Eukaryota > Metazoa > Chordata > Mammalia > Chiroptera > Mormoopidae > Mormoops > Mormoops blainvillei. The sequence goes on along the minus strand of PVJD01004335.1, from coordinate 104,569 downwards.
GTGAGGGGATTAAGAAGTACAAATAGGTAGTTACAGAATAGCCATGGGGTTGTAAAGTTCAGTGTAGGAAATGGAGCAGCCAAAGAACTTATATGCATGACCCATGGACATGAACAATGGTGTAGGTATTGCCTGAGGGCCTGGGGTGCTGGATGGAGGAGGGGCAAAGAGGAAAAATCAGGACAACTGTAAGAACATAATCAATAAAAAACAATTTAAAAAATATAAAATATTCATTAAGGCAAAAGACTATCATTTGCAGCAGTTTGTGAAGCATGCGATCAGCTAGTGCCCAGTACTTTACTTTTCAGTCACCACCTTTGTCGTTCCCCTTCTTCACGGTATCTTGAGACAGAATAATAGGTTATATTCTCAGATCAGGACAGAAAATATAAGACCTCCAAAGAATAGGTATTAATTCTGTAGATGTATCTCCTCTTTCTCAGAACTTTATACTCTTCTGAGAGGACTGATTTGACCTAGATCCTGAAACATGCTGCGGAATGGCTTGGTGACCTTAGACAAATCTCAGTCCAAACTTCAGCAACTTTTCTTTCTTTTTAGTGAAGGTTAGGTTGGGGAGGCGGGAGGTTAAGGAGCGAAAAGTACCATAATAATTAATGTTACAAAATAACTACTGTTAGTGAATTTTTTATAAACTGTCTTGGTTTATTCCAGGGTAACCAATATATGAATTCTGTGCATGTCTTGTTTACATAATTTTGACTTCTGAATCTCTCTCTGAAACTTACTAAAAAGGGTATGACATAAAGTTTCTGAAGATGCTACCCATAGTGAGAGAGCTGTAAAGTTGTGAAATCTGTTTATACCAGTGGGACTCAAAATGTGGCCCTGTGCCAGCAGCATCAGCGGGATCTGGGAACTCGCTCAAAATGCAAATCCTTGGGCTCCATTCCAAGTCTAGCGAATCAGAATCCCTGGGGGTGGGACCCAGTAAGCTCTGCCTGTCCAAGCCTTCCAGGTGATTCAGACACCTACAAGGTACAGCATTTGATACATTCTGACGTGTTCATTTGTTGAACTAATATTGAATGGCATCTGACTTTAGGAAAATTAGGCTACCTGGCTATATTGTTATATTTTCTTTATTCTTTACACACTGTTATTGTTCCCCATGGGTATCGTGAATCTTATGACTGATTCTAAAACTAATGTTTGCCTATTTATTGTTGGCTGTTAGGAAGCTCACAGACAAATTCGAGGGCTTGGACAAGATCTTATGATCATTTTGTATTTTCCATCTTTATTTTCCCTTTGCCCCAATTTCCTCACACAATTATGCTATCATGTTGAATATTTTGGAAGATCAGGTATTAAATAACAAACTTGTTCATTGGCATGAGTAATAAATGGATATCCCTGATATAATTTCCTGATGTCAGTTTTCAATTTGTTTATTTATATACAATGTGAAATCTTCATTTGGGATATTCTCAAGAAAATCTGTAAGACATATGCCCGAAAAGCCAGGCTTGTTCTATCAGGCAGCTCTTACCCACTGACATCTTTCTAGTACAGTGATCCATTAGCTTAAATACACTGAAACTGAGAAGCCCTGTTTACCTCTCATAGGCACTGCCTTGTCCTAATTGTAGTGAAATTTTTCATCAAGGCTTCCCTTGCCATCAAAGTCATTCTTTTTGACACTGCAAAATCACCTCTCTCTAATGGCTTTATCAACACATCGAGAGCCAAAAGTGGTTATAAAAGAGGGCTTTTTCTTACAAGTACTTTTATTTAAGATGGATCATTTCAAAGGTTAAGTAAAATTTCAGCTTTCAAGGAAATTCAAATACACAGCACCCACTCCTTCAGATGGCGCTGACAGGTTGCGGCAGCAGTGCCATAACTAACCAAGTCGGGATAAAGCCAGATGTCAGCCACAGGACCTGGGCCACCAAAACCCCGTTTTATTTAATTTGTGGATGGCACCTCTAGAGGCTAATTGTGTCAGATCTATGCAGCAAGTACAAATATTTAGGGAAGATTCATCCTTCTGTATGGTTTATAATGAAGCTTGTGAGACTACTAAATAATTAAAATAAACAAATGAAGACTAATTTGCTTACTTTTAATTTATACCCAATCCACATTAGTTAATAATTTACAAGGTAAAAATGAATAGAAGATCAAAATGACTTGTGGTTCCCATGATGGCATGACTGCGGAGAGATTTCACCATATTGACTGCTCATTTGCAGTAGAAATAACTGCAGAGAAAACAGTATTCAGTGTGAACCGGGCTTTAATAAAAGGAGCGGCAGACTCCGGAGGTTTTCTCTATTTCCATAGAATCCCAGGATCGTTCGTCTGGAGCTGTTCCTGAATTATTCATACCAATGGTAACTCCTTCAGATATTGGATGTGAGCAGCTTCTATCGTACGGATTCACAGGCAGCATCTTTTTCGCTGGGGTTTTAAAAATAAACCATTTTTATTTTTTTCTATTCCAAATTGCTCTTGGGTGCTACTGGGGGGGCTGCGTTAGCAAAGCATTAAACATTAAGAGGCTGTTGGGTGGCTGATTCTTAGACTTCTCCAAGGTAAAAGAGAAAATGGAGAGCTGTAATGGGAGTGTAATATTCCTGAGACGGTGTTCTTCCTTTTAATGCAGCTTTTGAAAATCTCAGCACCGTCTTCTGGTGTAAGCATTGTTCAGGAGACTAGAGTCAACATTTATTCTCATTCATTGCCATCTTTACTCAAGTTGGATTGAAGGGATTTACTCTGCTGATTCTATTGTTCCTACGCTCCATTTGACACCAAGCTTTGAGGCTTTGCAACCTCCAGGAGAAAAACAAAGCTCTTTAGGGAGCCCACCCAGGACAGGGAGATGTGCCCCTCTGTGCCTCTGCTAAGTCATCTCTCCCAGCTCATCCGCTCCTTTTATTGAATATATTCCAGCCATTACAATATCCTTTAAGTTCTTTATCCACCAAGAAGATTCTCTTTGTCTCTTTTCCTTACGCGCATCCCATTTGCCTAGAATGAGTGTGTCCTACCCACTGACACCCCGTCCTCCCTGCTATTCCCTACTTCCTGATTCTTTAAACTTAGGCGAGTGCTTATCTCCTCTTCCCCAGCATTGGTTGTTGATTGCATGCACTGGAGAGTTTCCCCAGAAACAAAACCTGAGCTAGGCATTTTGAGTAAAAATAGTTTTTTGGAGGAAGTGATTCCAAGAAGTACTGGTAGGAAAGGAGGAAAGTGATGGAGGAAAGTTAAGGAAGCCAATGAAAGGTTTTTTAATAAACAGTTACCTTTGGGCAACTGAGGCTGGGACGTGCTGGGGAACCCTGGGAACCAGTGCAGAGGTCGGCCGCACAGGGAAGAGCAGGTATATTCTCTAGTTCCTCTCCATCGTTGGCTGAGAGCTGCTCCTGGAGGCACTAAGTCCCTGTCAGTTCTGGCTTGTGCGAGACCATGAACAGAAGACTGACGGAGCATTGCAGGTGCCGTGAGTAGGACACAAAGGCATGTGCTGGAGCAGTGAGAGCCAAGGGGATACATGCTGCTGCCATAACCATAGGTATGCTGCATTGCTGCACCCTCCTCTGCGCCCACCCCCCCACACAAAGTGCTGTGTTGAGGGTAAGAACTGCTTCTTATCCATCTCTGTGCCCCCTGTATCCCAGTGTAGTGCCCAGTGCTTAGTAACTATTTGGTGAACATTTGTTGCAGCAGCCGGTGTGGTGACGATTAGGCAGACCCACACTGAACTTTGATTTCTGTTACCTTCTCATCAGTACACTCTGCCTACCATTTAATGAACCCTCTCCTTCCTTCCTTCCTACTCAGTTCTCATGGTTCAGAGACGGCCACACCTATTGTCCGAGTGACTGCCTGGTGCTTTCCTAGGGACACTGCGGCTGGTTCCAGCCCCCACTCTCTGATGTGCACACTCTGCCAGGCCTTTTCAAATGAGGTAGTAAAGTGGCGGGGGGGGGGCACTCAATGGGAAGGGGATGGGGAGCGGGACAGGTGCCAGGGTTATAGTCCCTCTGCCTTCCACTACCTCCCTGAAGATGCCAAAATGGAGTGGCAGACGCCCCCAGAGCTCCTAAGGAGTACCACCTCTCTTCTCCCAAGAAGTTTGCTCAAGTCTAAGGCAACGGGAGGATGGGGGATTTCTTAGAGAAAATAAACTTAGCCTGGTGGTGTGGGCAGCCCACACCCATCCTCTGTATGTGCCCTCCCTGCATGCCAGCCCGCCCTGTGCTTTGGGGCAAGGTCTCCTGCCAGGGTATCTTGGGTCCAGCCTACTTGGCCTCTGCCTTCTAGTTTGGCCTGGCTGGCTCGGCCCTGTCTTCAGAATTGCTGCAGACACCCACCAGTGTTTTCTTGGAGCACATCCCTCCACTGTGATTCCAGCCCGTCTCTGTCTTCCTTCGCTCCACCTGCTTTTCTGGCTGCTCTCCTGCCCACCTTCTCTCTCCCCAGTCTGTCCTCTATGGAACCACCTCTCCGGTGGCCATGGCCCTGAGCAAACTTGGTCAAGTCACTTCACAAAAAATAAAAAAACAGAGGGAGCCAGACTAGATGATACTTAAGACTTCTTCCAAATCTCAGATTCAGATTCTGTGACCTGAGCTTGTTCCCACCACCCCTCCCAGCCACAGGTATGTAATTAACTAGGTCTGTGGTCTGTGCTCACTTGGGTGAACTCTGAAGGGTACAAAGCCCTCTGGTGCATAGAGGGGTGGGCACAGCAATGATTCCTGCCTCTAGGCCCACCGTCTGGTTAGGGAACTGGTCACCACTGTTCTGTTGGCAGGAGAGGGTAAGGAGCTATTCCTGGAGACTGTTCAGTTCTGTCTGGGAGATCAGATCATGTCAGCTTTACTAGGGGGGTTTGTTGTGCTGGGAAGCAAATGCTGAGCTGACAGAGGCTGCTAATTCTGAACACTTGAGGTCATGAAGCACCCTTCTCCGAAGACCCCAACCTCCACAGTCAGGTTCTCTCAGGGTCCCGCTGTGGTGGAGAGAGGTCAGAGGCCACTCCTCAGGACCCCATAATACCAGGTTCTATGTTTGTGGGCTAGAGGAGACCATGGGTTATTAAAGGCAGACTAAAGGCCTGGTTAAGTACTAGCCCAGCCATTCACTAAATGTGTGATTTTCATCTCTCTCAACCTCAATTTCCTCACCTGTAACATGGGGATAATACTTGCTTTTCAGTACTAAGTGAGTACTAACCACAGTGATTAAATACTTATTAAGTCCCAGGTTGTTGTGTTCAGCTTGCGGGGAGGCACACAAAGGAAAATTAGGCATAATCTTTGTTCACCCCACCCCCAATTCATGTTCTAGTAAGGAAGATAGAAATAGAAACAAATAATGACACCATAATCTGACAAATGCAACAATAGATTAAGTGAATTAATTATTTGCTTGCCAACAGCGTGTGGAACATTCAGTAAGACTTGTTTCTCTCCTCCTGCCCAAGTAGAAAAGGATGTACTGCAAAGAGGCGAGATAAGGCAGTCTGCCGCTGCAGCGCCCGTCTCTGGAAAGCTGTCAGGGCCATTTTGTGCAAAGGCGAAAGGCTCTCATGTCTCACACCTGCAGGAATTATTTGGAATCCTATAATAGTAAATCATATTAATAACCTTGAGTCCCTATGAAATGGTCAAACAATGTTTAAGAGTCAGTGAAGTATAGAATATAGAGATAGAAAGTTTTCTGTCTCAAAACATCAAACGATTTTTAAATTTATACTTTTTTTTAAAAGAGAGTATCTATCATACCTTCTTCCGCCCCCCCCCCCCCCAGGTAGAGAATGTGAATTTCCTTTTTTAGTTCTGTATCTCTAGTGCCTGGTTCAGTTCCAGGCACCAGCCAGGTGTTTAGGAAATACTAGCTGGGTGAGTGAATGAAGCAAAGAATGAATGAAGGAAGACTTCAGGGTAGGTCATTGAAAAGATAGGTTTGGGTAATCTAGATGGCAAGACAGAAGGAACACCAAATTAGGAGTGCACAGGTCTGGGAACTAGTTTTGGCTCTACCAGTTTTTAGCTGTGTAAATATTGCAACTCACTGATTTGCAATGATCTACATGGTTTAATCAGATATATAATGGGAGTTTTGCTTTTTCAGACTGTTATGTAGGTCAGATATGATAATGACTTGATGAAGTTATGAAAATTATGTAGAGTTGAATATAAACTTTAAGGAGAAATAAAATAAAAAACTTACCATGCACCCTTACATGTATTGCGTATCAAAAATCTTACCATGCATTTCTTAGTAGCAGATGAAGAACATTTTCTATAGGAGATCGCTTTACCAACTGTTCCTTAATTAACTCCCCAGATAACTGAAACCCTCCACCTCTCTACTCCCTCTATGAAGTATTCTGATGGATACCCACAGCACAGTGAGGCCCCGGGCCGGCTGTGCCCACGAATGTCTGCCACAGCCGATTGAATAGGGTACTTGTCAAGAGTGCTCGTTACTGTATCTATTTATTCCAGTCCATTCTTTTATTGAACAAATATTTGTTGATCATCTACTCTGTGCTAGGTATTGTTTTAGGTACTAGAAATACAAAGGTGACCAATGTGCATTGTATTCTAGCTGTATTTACTTTTATAACTATGTAATTTAGTTAAATGTTTAATCAATTCACCAGTAAAAAGTAAGCGTGAAAAGAGAATGCTGACTTTTATGAGAATTAAGATAAAACTTATAGTGGGTACCTGTCCCTTAGGACTACACAAGATCTTTTAAATTCCTTCTCTGCATCAGGTGCCCCTGTAGTTCATGGACACAGGGCTGGGAATGGGGCACCTCTTTTGTGCTGTGGCTCGCAGGTCGGCTGTGGTGGCAGTTACCTCAGGAGGTCAATTCCTTGGCGTAATTCCTGAAAGCTCATTTTGAGCCTACTTCTACATGTCCTCCCTCCCCAAATTCTGTAAATCTCCACATATTTATTGATAAATTCATTTTCTTTACAAACCAGCCATAATAAATGTTGTCGTTTGCCAACTAAGAACCTCAACTGGTATAAGAAAAAAAAAAAAACAACCCACAAAAATGATCAAGCTGGTTGTGGGACAGTAAAAATGATTAGAAAGATTTCACACTCGGATTGTTTCATCTTTGTTTCATATTAGTTTTGGCTCCATATTAAAGAAAGCTAAACTGGAAGTCTGTGCAATGGCATTGTGAGGGTGGGGCACAGGGTGTGGTGGGACTCTAGTCAGTGGACTTGAGCTCAAAAAAAGACATTGACTCCTCATCAAGAGATGGAAGATGAATGCACCTTGATATGGTTTATTTAAAAATAAAACATTTAAATTACTCATGAATCATTTTTTATATTTTTCAACTTTAATCACTTTGATTAACCAACCTCGAGTCAACCAGCCCTGTCTGTTGTCCGGTGCAGACACTTCTCTGCTCGTTGAGGCATCGGGCATGTGCAAGGAGGAGCTTCCTCCGCATGCCCCACCGCTGGCTTCTCTGGGCCTCCTCCGCTCAGGCAGTTCTTGGGGCTCGGCTCACCTACCTCTTTGAACAAGGCCTTTTTAAACTCAGAGATGCCCTTTCAGGTCTGATGTCTCTGGTAGCTCTAAGCAAAACCTCTTTGGTTGAAAATCTCTCTCTGAAGTTATTGTGAATTCGGGTCATATCTAGTCAGGGAGTCATTTAACATTGTAGTCACAGCTGTCTGGCGTGAAAACTGTAGCCAATGGCTATGTTCGATACTCACTGTCCCCTCATACATACATAGATTTCTTTTCTTATTTTCTCATATCTTTTTCTTCTATTTTTCTTTCCTCTCTCTCCCTTCTTTTCTCTTTCTCCTTTTCTTTCATTTTACTTCCTCCTTTATATTTGTCTCCCTTTCAGACTCTCCAACAACTCCCCCCTCCCAATTTCCGCACTTCCCTCTTCTGGGCCAATGGGACTAACATCTTGATAAGAAATGAAGCAGAAATTCCCTTCGTTGAGCGCAAGGGTGCATTTACTGTGGTGATTTTTGCTAAATGATGTTTCTGGCTATTCTTCAATGAAGGACTACCTGCAGAAGGCTACCTGCAGTGCTTTTAAAATCTGAACACTGTCTCCATGCCATCTTTTATGGTATTATGGAAGATTTGAATACAGGATATTTTTAAACAAAATAGTTTTTATCTCGAGTTTTGACACGAGAATATGAATACTGATGATGAATTTTCAGTCGCTTAGGCTAATTTTAATATGCCTTTTTTAATTTGCCTCTTTAAAGGATCATTATAGAAATGAATGTCATACAGCCTTAAAAACATAAAATTATTTAAAATTTTAGAAAACAGCTAATATTTTAGGCGAAATAAAATAATTATTAACTTGTAGCTTTTAAAGTAATATTTATTACTCATTTCACCAAACTAACAACAGTACAGCCACCAGCCTGGCGCTCAGCAAATATCACTAAGTGATTGTAGATCATCTGTGAGGCAGTAGAATTTGGCTTTTCTAGCTAGTGTTAAAATTGCCCAACCTATTTAAAAATTGAACTGTAGCCATAACATATACCTGAAAGGAATGCCAGAGACACTGAATACATGCCGTCTCATTCCCGAATATATAAATATATTTAGCACTCTTTATACATTCTCATAGCCTCCTGATTTTATCCAATTCCCTACATGTTTTCATCAAATATTTTTTAAGCTTTGCTGTGTGTTAGATCTTAGCAATGAGAGAAATCTAAGACAAAACTGAATTCTCTTCTGGAGGAGTTTCTAATTTTATTGGGAAGATTGCATGTGTTCAGAAAGAGATGGATAAAATGGCCGCTTCAAGTGAGTGCCTTAGGGGTATGGAGAAGCAAGATTTCCTGAAGGAAACGGGCATTGATAGGGGCCTTAGGCCGGGCTTAAAAGGCAGTGAGAGGGTCTAGTACTAAATGAAAGTATGAAAACCCATGTCACAATCTGTGAAAAAACATGAAAGGCTTTCGAGCCCATCCATGGACTCGTAACATATAAAGACTCCCAGTGGCTACCAGAAGACCAACTAGTGGTTGTTTTTCCATTCTCTTAAGTCTTTACAACCTACACTTGACTGTATTTACCAAGGACTCAGTGTTTCGAAGCAGCAGATAATCCAAAAGTCAGTTATGTTTGGTTTCATGCTATGCCACCTGATCTTTCTTTTTTTAAATAGATCATTATTGTAGCTAGTCGTTTTTTTGATATATTTTATTGAGTATGCTATTACAGTTGTCCTATTTTCCCCCTCTATATCCCCTCCACCCTACACTCCATTCCATCATCCCCACACCTCTTAGTCCATGTCCATGGACTGTACACACCAGTTCTTTGGCTTCTTAATTTCCCACTCTACTCCCGGCCTCCCCCTGACCACTTTGTTTTTTGTTTGTTTTTGTCAACATTTCCTCCATACCTGGTGTTTTCAGTGGCAGAGTTATCTTCTTACTTGTGTTTTGCTTAGTCTAGTGTTGAACTTAATTTGCATCCCTAAGCACACAATGACCTGGATGGTTGGAGAGAAGTGGTAGAGACCGAGGTTAAGATAATGAAGAGAGAAGGTCTGTCATCTAGGGACGCTGGCTCAGGATTTGGCATTTGTCATACATCGTTTGCACTGTGGGCAATCCCCTCACAGGTAATTACAATCAACTGCTGTATGGTCACCTGAGCAAAGTCGTTTTACAAGCTGTGGTAGTCTGTTCAAAATGAATGTGTTTGTAGGTGGTTCCCTTTAGAATTCGTGAGCATAAGGTTTATGTCTCTTGCCTCTGTCCTGCATGCACTTATTTCTGGTGATTGTCTTTATCTTCTTCAGTAACAACAAATAGCTAATAATATATCTGGTCAGAAGAAGCTTTAGGCGATATTGCCTTGTAAGCAAACATTTATCTTTTACACAGTGTGAGTAATGAACTCATTCCACCTATTAGTAGGTACGAGGTAAAGCCATGGAGGCATTCTCTAAAAGATTTTTTGACCAGGTGTTACATTTATATTGTCTTAGTTTAAATGTCTGTCCATCAGCATAGAAATAGATTTTGATAAACATAGAGGTATGGATAGAGGTACAGGCACCTACAAATGTAAAAGGGAACAGTTTCCTCTCCTCTTTGTCTATCACCTTCATGATACCACAGCTTCACACACAAATAACCACTGTCATTAAGTTCTTGGGTGTTCTTCTGGTTCTAAACAAGGACTCATGAGAAGCCATGTGTGTTTGGGGTAGTGAACATTCAATGTCGTTACTCTTCGTTCCTCAGTAGCTGTCACTGTCTAGAAGGGAAGTTTCGGGAACTCTTAGAACCCAAATCTGACCTAAGTTTCAGAGAGCCACTGGCTTCATAAGCAGTACAAAACAAGTTACATCTGTTCACAGGGGTTCTAACATGAAGATCTGCAGAGCATAGAATTTACAGATCTGTGAACTTAAATGAGAAGAAATACATTTTTATTTTTACTAGTCTCTGTCTGAAATTAAACATTCTCTTCAGTTATGAATATAGGCAAAAGTATAATAGAATTGGGAATACCTGTGATTTTGTCACTGAAGAAATCACAGTTATGCCCATACCACATTATAACCATTGCAGAGATTCTGAAACATTATTTATATTTATCATTATGTTCAAATGGTGAAGTTATTAGATTCACAGCTAGTGTTCTAAAAATTTGTACCCGAGATTTTAAAAAATAAGGTGTGATAAGACACGCAGACATGACAATGGATTTCATAAAGAAAGAAGTTTATCATCACAGATCTCTAGGAATAGAAAGCGCACCCCGCCATGCCAGACCTCGTGGGGAAGCGCCAGGGTCGGTTAGGGGGCAGAAGGGAGAAGCACCGCGAGGGCAACAGGCCTGCGCCCAGCTGCCTTATGGGGCAAACAAATCTCTTAGACATTGCAGCTGCAAGCCCCAATCTATAACGTGATGATAGCACACACCACAGGTGCTAAAGTGTTAGCCTTTCCAGGTGACACATCGGGTTAACGGGGCCCTTTGAATAAAAACTCTGAACTCAAAGACTACCTCAAGAGTGGTAAATTCAGGCACTGTGTGTCAGTAGGAGGTTTGGGGGATGACAGGACTTTTTGGGTTATCCCTCCGATAACACACAGGCTACTTCATGTTCTGTCTGAATATAAAGTTGTTTCTGTTTTCTTGAGTTACAACAGAAAGTATACTGAGACACACAAAATACTGTATTGAAACAAGCCTTATTTTGGGAAGCCTATGTTATTGTTAAATTTTCTTAAAGTACATTTGTAAAATATGACATCTATTTTTTAAAAAGTAAATGCATATGTGCCTTTGGAAGCCTTTGGGATCTTGCGAGTGTGTCGTATATTAATTGAGTCACTGACTCATTTTCCTACTTTTTTGATTTGTAAAGAAATAATCTTATTGATGTTTTTTTCCACTAGGTGGAAATCATAACAGCATCATGCAATGCAGGAAGCAGTTGCTAAGCAACCATTTCAGTGTTAAAATCCAAACAAACCTCCCTTTTAAATGTTTGCAGTATGTGAAAAATTAGATAAACTCTCCATACAACTTTAAGCAAACTCATACAACTTACAAAGGCTACATCATCCTTCTTTTTCTGTTTCCCAGTCCTGTAACTTTCATCAACTATGTCACAATCTTTAAAGATGTACTTTTAGACCTGGGTCAAGATAACCATAGAACATAGCAAATGCAGTTAGAATTCCTGCTCCACTATCATTATGGCTTTGCCAATCTGACATCCATCCACATGAGGATTCTTGTAATCCATTTTTAATGTCCTTTGAGTTAAAATTATGTTAGCACAAGTTTTGGGTACTTTGGAAAAGTGGAGTCTCTGTAGGCACTGGATTGTAATTAGACTTTACACTCGCTCCCTCACCACCCCACATAAGTCAAGTGATTCACTATGAGAGAATTAGTTCAGGAATTTGGAAATGCTACTCTTCACAGCACCAAGTTTAATAACATAATTGGGGGCATTTATATGTATTTATCAGAGCTACCACTACTTGAAGGCTGGAGGAGGTTTTCCTAGGACTTTGGGGGTACTTTGTGCAAAAGAAGTGTTGAATGACCCCAGTTGACCAACCCATAGTTGACCTTAAGACCCACAGAGGCTTAGAATTTTTCCTGGAGGAAAGATGGAAGAATGTTTTGGTATCCCAGATGTGTTCCCTGGCATGGCTTCCTAGAGTTCATTGGGAGTGACCCCTGGCAAGCTGGGGCAGATTCTAGTGCTGAGGGCCATGTGTCTATACATGTGGAAATGCCAGGGATGATGGAAACTTATCGCTAACTACACCATATGATTACACTCCACAAGAGGCAACCTCGGCATTCCCCAGTCTGAATGGTGGTCTTGCGCAGACTGGCTGCTTTTGGTCAAACTGGGAAGTGGCAGTTTGTCTTTAACTGATATCATTTCCTTTGCTGTGTCTCCTCGTGTCCTCATCTGATGTTCTATTTGCCTTGAATCCTAACATAGGTATCCCTAGCCATATAAACATGGGAATCCACTAGATCCAGCTAGTGAGGAATTCTTGGATTTCCACATGAGATGAGTTTTCACATTCCTCTGTCTTATTTGCTTCTCACAGCAACCATATCAACAATGCAAGGCAGAATACTTCATTTCCATTTTCCAATAAGGTAAACAGGTCGCCTGCTTGGGGGAACTGAAATTGGAATCCAGAGCTTCCTACTTTTGGGTTAGGGCTCTTGCCACCAAGTTGCAATTCACAATTTCTCTGTCCTGTGTCTCTTTTTCAGGGGTCTCTGCGGAGTGCTTGCTTAACTAATATATTAAAATAAATTGAGTTAACTTCTCATTGGGTCATTGTAGCTTAAAATGTTATCCTTTATGGATGACATTTGACTCTCAATCCTGGAATATAATGCCATACTTAAAAAATAGCCAATAAGGTGAGAATTTTAGGTGTCATGAATTGTTTACAAGACAGAAGATAGCATTTTCAGGTAGAATTCTTGAATTAATTAATAAACCAATATTAATTGAGTTTCTACCATGTGACAGGCCCTGAGGTTACCACAGCAAACAAAGCAGACACAACCCCCACTCTCATGCAGCTCATTTGTATTCATAAAATAGATACACTTTGTCTATATCTAGAGCTACCTCTGATGTGAAGGCCCTGGGCAGGATGAGTGGGTCCTGGCCATGAGAGAGGAAGAAGAAGAAAAAGGACAAGAGCTGAAACTTGACTGCACGGGGCTTCAAACTGTTTTGGGGTTGCTGCGTTTTGCAGAGAAGATTGTGTCACCTGGATGGGCTGGAGAGGGCGGGAAGGATAAGAGGGACTGGTGGGTGCTGGCAGTGAAATCTTCGGGCAGCAGGAAAGAACTGGCTTTTTATTTTTTATTTTTTTCGCCCTGGGAATGTACAGAGCCTCAGGATGGAGCATGCAGTGCACCGCTAGGGGGTGTCAATGCTGTTGATTGGCTGTTGAGACCAACTGACCCTGCTTTGAGGCGATGGGCCAGTGTTTTGAATCTCTGTTTTGCCTGTCTCTCATTTTTGTGAGATAGTTTATTTGTAACACTGAAAACAGATACTAGTCTAGCTAAGAGTTTGAAATGTCTTCCTGGAATACCTTATAACATATATCCCCATTAGCTACTACTCTAAATGAAACATGTTAAAAATGAACAAACAAAAAACCCCCCAAAACTTACTTTAACAGAGCCAATGGATCCAAAGAGCTGGAGTTACTGTCGTGTGTGAATTGTTCTCCCTTCCAGGCTCACACAGTGACCCCCCAGGATGACGGCGGGGATGATGCTATAATATCTGCTATTTATTTTCACACGTACCCCTGTCACATACCTCAAGGATACTATGTCACTGTACTAATCTCTTTTCGTGTTATCTCATTGAATCCTCATTTTGACTCTGTAAGGCAGATACTTTTCATATTTCTGTCTTACAGTTGAGGAAACCTAAAGTTGAGCAAGGCTAAATAACTTGCCAAAGACAGATAATTTAGAAAAAATGTTGGGGGAGAGTTGAAATAGAAGGACATATGCTTCTAGAAATTTATCTTTTTTTTTTAGATTGTCAAATTTATCCCCAGGTCTGTAGTATTCTTTTTTTAAAGATATTATATATATATATATATATATATATATATATATATATATATATATATATATATATCTTTAGAGACAGGGGAAGGTAGGGAGAAGGAGAGGGAGAGAAGCATCATGTGTGAGAGAAACATTGATCAGTTGCCTCCTACATGCCCACAACTGGGACCTGGTGGCATCCCAGGCATGTGCCCCGACCGGGAATTGAACCAGTGTCCTTCAGGTCCATAGGCCAGTGCTCCATCCACTGAGCCACAGCAGTCAGGGCAGCATGTTCATAGTATTCTTTAACGATTCATTGTATTTCTGTGGTGTCCACAGTAACTTCTCTTCCATTGAGGATTTCCAAAGCCCATGTTTTTAATCATATCACAGCTCTAGCTAGTTGTCAGAATAAACATAAGGAATTAAAAGGGATTTTGGGAGGTTTGGTTTGTTGCCCCAACCCCCTTCAGCATCCATGATTCCAGCTTAGATCACTTGAGCCCGATCATACCCCTGGAACTTGAGGGTTGTTTTGGGGGTCAGATTCTGGAGGTATACAGTGGTAGTACTGAGAGAGGGAGGGAATAGCCTTGAGGAGTTTAACCATCTTCAAATGTCCTTCCTGGCTAGTTATGCGAGAATGAAATGTGAAAACACTGAACTGTTCGTGGTCATTCAACATCAAGTCACACATTTTAGCAACTCACCATTCCAGTTCAGCACTTACAAGTAGGTTATTGTCCACCCATTTCCAAAACTGAACTCCTGAATACATTCTGAAGACTCAGTGCTAGAAGATTACTTTGCCTCAGTGAGTGGTTGGTAATCTTTCCTGATTAATTCACTGTAATTCTCCCTCCTCAGATGCACAACACACTTGCATATGACTCAATACATACAACGTTAAAGCATTCAGAGGCTTCCTCCAGTCCATCCGCACTTCCACCAAGGGGTCAAGGAACCCAAGTTAGGAAGAGATATTTAAGTATGTTTAATGTCATAGATGAATTTTTTTTTAGTAATTTTCAAGATTGCAAAGTAAGCTAGAAAGAAAGGAAAAAAAGGAAAAAAGGAAAGGAAGGAAGGAGAGAGAGAGGGAGAGAAACAAGGAAGAAATCAAACAATATGATCCTTCTCTTTTTATTTTCAACTAGAATGCTTACGTGTGTAAATAACTTTTGAGGACTTGTCTGACTAGGGCAGTTCTAATGACTGGGTGGGGCACAAACATTCCATTTTGGCCAGTTTCCTACTTTGAAATGAGACTACAGCCACTGAACCCTTAATGAGCATTTTTTTAATACTCTAATGGGTTCAACAAAAATTTAGTGAGTAACAAGATCTTTAGGAGGTGAAAAGCCAGGCATCTCTCCTGACTCGCAGCCTAACGTTCTTTCACTCCCCTTGATCCTCTTGCTTTCCTTTCCTGTTCTAGTGCGACTTCGTTGGTCTGAGTCAGAGACTGCCCCCGCGGGGGTGAGATGCCATGGCTGTCCTGGTCACCATGGCTGAGGGAGGCAGTGAACCTCCACTCCAGAGGTCCTGTGCCTGGTAGCAGCCTGGCCCAAAAGCATCAGCTGTGGATTCCTCATCGGCCTTCTCTCAAATCCCAGGTTAAAAAAAAAAAAAAAGCAGTGAAAGTGAAGTCATCTGCCGTTTTAGTATCATCTAATGTTAGCTTTCCATTCTCAGTTATTTAAGGTACAGTGTTTTTCCTTAGTCACCCCCTAGGCATCATTGTATTTAAATAACTTTTCCGGTCCCTCCTTATGCTTCTTGTCTCTCCTTATGCTTAGATAAAACTTTTGTCACTTTTTTCAAGTTAGTTATTTACTAATCAGCCAATTCTTTTTAAAAAAAAATTTCTATAGATCAAAATATCTGAACTTTATCTATGTTTGAAGTCATTATTCTAGGAAATCAGTAAGTAAAAAAATTATGAACCATGAATATTCTCACTAGTAATTAAAGAGGTATGTTAAAATCAGCAATGAGGTACCATTCGACACTCCCCCGTAATAAAATTAGCCAACATCTCTCTCCGTCTCCGTCTACCTGACCACATCCAAGTAGCTATGTATTTTTCAGTTTGTTTACATTCATGAATGTGAGTGTATTTATACTCACACACACACACATACAGACATATACACACCCAACGGTAGGTGATAGGTTTAATATATTATAGTATATCCCCATAATGGAATAATCATTAAAAATGATAGCTGTGAAAGTTGGTATCATGAAAAAGTATGACTTAAGTCCAAATAAAAAAATGTACAAGCACTATTATTCCAACTATAAATATACATAATATATGTTATAAGCTGTATGCATAACACACATAATACATAATTTATAATATGTAAAAATACATTGTATAGGTTTTGTGTGCCAGAGACACTGGACCCTGCCCTTATCCAAACAGCCCATTAGGTAAGTGATTCTCAACCTTTAGCATCTATTAACATTTATCCTGGCGGCCTGTTAAACACGGATTCCACGACACCATCCCGGCACCCCACCCCCCAAGGATTCTGGGGTGGATCCTGAGGATCAGTACATCTAACAGGCTCCCAGGCAATGCTGATGCTGTAGATTCGAGAATCACGGGTCAATCAGTTTGTCCCAAAGTGATGTTAATACTGCCAGTCCAGGGACCATCCATCAAGAGACACATTGCCTTAAAGTTTATAAGCTCATGATCTGTACTGGCAGACTGATCGAACTACTTGCACTGGTGTCACTGTGAATTGCAACATTTTGGAATATATTGTAGCAATATATATTAAAAATCATAAACACCTTCATGCTTGTTGATCTGGTAATTCCACTTTGGGGAATCTGTCATAAGAAAATTGACTAGATATGGAAAACAGCTATAAGTTTGATGTTCACAGAACTGATTTTTTTAATGGTCAAATATAATCTAGCTAAAATATCTAAGAGTAGATGATTGGATGAATAAATCATGGTACATGCCCATAATGGAAGAGTCATTAAATGTGATAGCTGTGAAAGTTGGCAACATGGAAAATTGTGTGATTTAAATCCTCATAAAAAACATTTATAAATGCTATGATTATAACCATGAAAAAGTACACACAGGAAGAAAATACCAGAAGGAAATAAACCAAAACGATGAATGTCATGTCAAGATGTTGGGATTTTTTTCTTTCTTTGATTTCCAAATTTTCTATGACTGTTTATCAATTTTTATAACTATAATTATAACCACACTTATACATTATAAATTGAATACATATATATATGTGTGTGTGTGTGTATATATATATATATATATATATATATATGCATCTAATTACTCATTACCACCCCTCTTCATGATAATGTGGTTTTATCTTGGTTTGAAGTGAAATTTCTAAGAACCCTGCATTTGCCTGCAGATCCTAATTGCAGCTTTCCCAAGTGACAGCACGTGCTCTCTCTCCTGCAGCTCCTGTTCACGTGTTCCCTGAGTGATGTTAATTACCTCAGAGGTGACACAGAAAGAGCTTAAAGCTTTCTGTCAGGCAGAGAGCAGCAGAAGAAAGCAGCGGGGGCATGCTGATGTTTCCTTTTTATGATGAACGATAAGGCATTCAGATGAAACTCATCCCCAGTCACTATGCCTGCAATATCTAAGGATTTGTAAGGAACTCCAGTTATACTCTTTGGTTCTGTGCTGGTTCACCAGAGAAGTTGAGAGAGATTTTTCTGAGTCACCATATTTTTATATTTATATTAAAATATATAACTTTTTTGAGATATATATATCTCAAATTCCATGACTGGGAGTATTATTTCAGGAGATTACTCACTGTAATTAAAATATATTGGGGAAAGAAGGGGAAGGGTCAAGACAAGGAACATGTATAAAATACCCATGGACAAAGACAACGAGGTTGGGGAGTAGGTTTGAAAGCAGAGAGTGGTGCATTGGTAGGGCAGGGGAGAGTAATGGGGGAAAATGGAGACAACTGTAATTGAACAACAATAAAAAAATAAAATACCATAAAATTATAAATTAAAAAAATATATATCTAAGACTTAGATGGCTTGGGGCAATCTTGCTTTGGAGACTTTATTAAGACCAGGTTATCTGCTATACACACCCATGCCATCCTTAGGACCAGACTGTGCGCAGCCCCAGGGCACACAGAACTTAAACTGGCAAAAATGTGTATATCCTGTGTTTGGTCTTTAAGCATTGCTTAATGAGAAGGTTTCTGTTTTCTGTGTTTTTTTTTTAATTGTAAGAGCTATTCTTTTTAGTTTCTTTTGTAAGCTATTGACATTAGCACATTGTTTAGAAATGAGATGTCCTCGGAACTCAAGATGACTTTTATATCTTTAACCAAAGTGTATTCTGTATTTTTGGAGGACATATTTTCTGTTAATATTATTATTAGTAGTAGTCATAATGGGAACATATTAAATTTTTAAACAAATTTTACCAGCGTCTTTTTTGACCGTTGTTCTTATTATTCCACTCTTACCTTCCACGATAATTTCTCTTCTTGCTAAAGCACATCCCTTGCTTCAGAGATCTGTGGATAAAAACTCTCTCATGCACCTGAAAATACTGTTATTCACATCCTCCCCCTCCAATTACTTAGGACAAAGAATTCTAGGTTTTCCCACCATACTTTGGAGATATTCTCCATTGTTTTGCATCTCTTGTTGGTGACGTGTTTGCTGCTAACCAACTGTAATTTCTTCCAGATAATTTTTCCTTCCTTTCCTCAGCTCTTTTTCTTTGATATTCTACAATTTTGTTACAGTATGTATGGAAGCTTATTTAATTTTATTTGTTCTGCTTGTGTATCACTTGTTCTCAATCTGATGACTCATGTTTTTCTACAATTCTGAAACTTCATAGCAATTATCTTTCTGAAAGTTCTATTACACATTCTTAAAATTTCTCAATAATTCCTCTCTATATCTTTTTTTCATAATTTTCATCCCTTTATATTTCTCTGCTGTATTATTTGAAATTTGCTCAGTTTTAATTTCCAATTCACTAATTCTTTTATTTCATTTCCTATTTAATATACTCTCATCCACTATTTTTATTTCAATTACCATATTTTTCATTTATAAAGTTTTAATTGCTTTTTAAAAATCTTTCAGTTCTAGTTTTATATCCCTTTGTTTTTATTTCATAAGCTCCTATTCTTGTTTGATGGTTGCTCTCTTCTCCTTATCTCTTTAAAGATTTTAAACAAAATAATTTTGTAATTGTTGCAATATTTCTCTTTCCTTGAGTATAAAGTCTCCTTTGCTTATAATTTTTACCTGTGTGTTGTCATTAAAGAAAACTTTTAAAATTATTCTTTACTTAAGAAAGGAAATATTTTCAGTGTACATAGGAAGCACCAAGATTAGTACAAATACCCATATTTCCATTTCAGAAAAAAAAATACCAGAGCTTTATCTTAAACATTTCAGATTATCTTTTAGGGTAATAATAATTATAGATGCTTAAAATTTATGTTTAACATACGCTTAAAATATATGTTCTCTTTCTCCCCCACTTCCTCTTCCTGCCTGTAAAGGCTAACCTCTATCCTAGAGTTATGGGTTATATTCTTATCCATACTTATCCAGATTTGTGCACATACATTACCTGACAGTGTATCTATAGTAATATGTAATATTTTTGATATTTCTCAAACTTTACAAAAATAACATGTGCTGTTTTCATTTTAAAAAGAATCTTAGCCATGTGTTTGAAACCTATGTTGATGCGCATAGGACACATTCTTGTACATATCTCAACATGTACGTATTTGGGAATCTCTCAAGAAAATATACTCAAAGTAGAACAGCAGGATCCTGAGCTGGGCTTATCATTAACTTTTCTAGATAGTGCCAAATTGCTATCCAAGTCACTGCACCAAGGTATGAGAAATTCTACCAGCAATGTATGAGAATTTCTATTCCTTCACATTGTCATTGATAATTTTATGACGGATTTTTCTTTTTTTTTAAAGATTTTATTTATTTATTTATTTTTAGAGAGACTGGAGGGGAGGGAGAGAGGGAGGGAGAGGAATATCAATGTGTTAACAAAACATCGATCAGTTGCCTCTTTCATGCCCCCAACTGTGGGTCTGGCCTACAATCCAGGCATGTGCCCTGACCTGGAATCAAACTAGTAACCTTTTAGTTCATGGGACTGTGCCCAACCCACTGAGTCACACCAGCTAGGGCTGATTTTACTTTATTGTATGATTTACGTACAGTAAAATTTGTTAATTTTAATGTACAATTCAGTGAGTTTTAACAAATGTATACAGTCCACCACAGTTAGGATAGAGAACATTTCCATTATTTCATAAAGGTCTTTCTTGCCCTTTTTTGATCAATCTTCTTTCCTACTCCAGGCCCCTAGCTACCAGTGGTCTGCTTTCAATCATTAGTTTTTTTGTTCTAGAAGTTGGCTTAGCATAATGCTTTTGAGATTCATCCAGTTTGTTCATGTATCAGTAGTTTGTTTCTTTTTATTGTCGAGTTGTATTCCTTATGGATATTTTACATATTGATGGCACATGATGGAAATTTGGATTGGTTCCAGTTTGGGGGTGTTATGAATTAGAGCTCCTGTTCTCCTGCAAATCTTTTTGTGTACTTGGTAAATACTCAGGTTTAGAATTTCTGAGTTGTATGGTAAGTATATGTTTAACTGTATAAGAAACTGCCAAAATGGTTTTCCAACGTATCTGTACCACTTTCATTCTCACCATCAGTGCATGCGAGTCCCAGTTGTTCTTCATCTTCATCAATGCCTGAAATTGCCAGTCTTCTTAATTTCAGTCATTTAAGCAAACGTTGATGTTGAGCATCTTTTCATATGCTCATTTTCATTCATGTAAGCTCTTTGGCGAAGTTTGTGTTCAAATTTTTGGCCGATTTTTAACCAAATTGTTTGACTTAATATTCAATTGTAGGAATTCTTTATATGTTCTCAATAAAACTCTTCAATAAGATATCTATTTTGCAAATATTTTCTCCCAGTTCTTGGATTGCCTTTTTATTTCTGTGCATGCTTTTTAAAGAGCAAAAGTTGTTTATATTTTTTTGATTAGTTTTACTTTTACATTTTGAATTTTATTGTCTATTTTATTTTTAACATAGTTTCCTTTAAAATTGATGTATCCATTTTAATTTATTTTTAATAAAATATAATTAATTGACATACAATATGATATTCATTTCAGGTGTACAAATATGATTATACTTGTTATATCCATTTTAGAAGAATACTGATATAGAATGAATGAGTTTTTTAAAAATCCAATATTTAATCTGTAAATATATAACTTACTTTACTATACTTAATAATGATGTATGTTTATTTAAAAGTAACACTATATTTTGAAATGCCCAATAGATTTTGGAAATATAACTAAAATTTAACTCTCTTTAGCAATAATCTTTTATTTTAGATCACTGTTGCCTAATAGAAATGTGATCCAAGCCACGTAGTAATTTAAAATTTTCTTGTAACTGCATAAAAATTAAAATAAGCAGGTGAAATTAATTTTAGTAATATATTTTATTTAACCCAAATATAAAGATTAATGAGACATTTTACATTCTTTCTTTCACACACTGCCTCAATTTAAACATTTCAAGTGTGGCCTTAGCCACATTTTCAGGTACTTAGTCGCCACATGACTTGGCGTGTACCACGTGGGCCGGAGAAGTTCCAGAGGAAAGGCAAAACTTGTTTCTATTGAATATCAGCCTCTTATGGTGTGCACAATACTGTACAAAGTGTTGATAAAATATATGAGATTCAACTGTGTAGCCAGGAGAATATCAAAAAGCAATTTCAGTGTTAAAGCTTTCCTGGAAACACCAGTGGGTAGTTCATTAAAGCTCTCTTTGTTTTCTATATCCTGGAAAGGAAATATAGGTCTCAAAAATCCTGTTAGTAACAAGAATTCTTTTACCAGTAAACAAAAAGCAGTAGGGGAGGGGAGCTTCTGGTTAGCAAATGCGCAACCAAGTTTCTCCCTCCACCCAAGGGAATGAATCGACCCATATAAATGAGATTCCTTCTGAATGGTCATCATTGGTTTAATTATGACAATTCCTGCCTATATAAGAATCTGGGTGTGTCCTCTTCTTTCCTCCTTCTGTTCAGTGCCCCGCATGTATCAGTTCACTGCATCACTGCATCACTGCATGCCCGTTAGAGTACCTGATGAAAAACAACAACCAGCAATACCAAGTGCTGACAAGGACGTGGAGCAACTGGAACTCGGCCGCTGTCGGTAGAAATGGAAAATGGCACAGCCACTCTGTAAAACAGTGTGGCCATTTCTTATAAAGTTATAAACATATGTTTATCACATGACCCAGCAATTCCACTCGTAGGTGTTTACTGAAGTGAATGAAAACTCACATTTGCACAGATCAGGGATTGTAGAGGTAGGGGGATGTGATGACTGAAGAAGCACAAGGGAATTTTTGAGGTGACAAAACCCTTTGTTATCTTGATTACATTGGTAGTTACACAATTGTGGGCATTTGCCAAACTCATAGAGCTGAACACACCCACACAAAAGAGTGACTTTTACTGTAGATGTTACTAAGGAAAGAACATATTGTGTAACTTAAGTGCTAGGACCAAAAGTGGGGCAAAGGTTAGAAAACTATAAAGATGATGAAATACCAGTTTATAGCAGTGCTGGGATTTGACCAGGAAACCAGCATCGCTTTAATTTAATTCAACTCCGTAAACACATATTGAATACTGAGTGCCAGCCCTGTGTCAGGCATTGGGCTTGCTCCTGGGATAGCTAGGGAGTAAGACACAGCTGCTGAGTTCAACAGCAATGTTCTTTTGTGTGTGTGTGTGGGAGACATATGCAGGCATATAATGAACATTTCTATAATTTGCTGTCCTCCAAAGTGAAGCAAATTCTTTTCTAAGCATGCTTGGTTGCTTGAAAACAAATCCAAGGAAGCTATTCAGAAGGGACACCAGGCAGTAACAGCTTTTGAAGCCTTTCTTCATTTCTGTCCCATTTCATATACGGGATGTCATTACCCTCATAGTGAATTCACTGGGAGGTGGGTGATATGAAATAAAAGAGGATCTTGCAATGAACAGTGATAGTGAGAAAAGGACCCCTCATGGGGCAAGGCCGTGCTGGGATATATCACACATCTCCAGAGATGATGGTTCGTACAAGCTTCTATTTGACTGACAACCACTTAATCTTGGGTGAATTACTGGTTACCTAGTAATGAAACCACTCATTCTGATGACTGAAGTTATTGCAGTTCTGTAATCAGCCCAGAAAAATCATTCCTGGTGGGAATGCAGCAGTAGTCCTGGCACAAGGGAATATTCAGAGAGCAACAAAGCTTTATTATCTCAGAGGGCAACGCGCTCTCCATGGTGTTTTCTACCAATACCGCTTTCCTTTCGCTGCCTCTCATGTTGCACCCTTGTGTTGTGTGCTCCTTCACCTTTTCCTTGTATTCTGCTCTGATGGGAGGGAGCATCCAGGTAGATAACGGCCCTTCCATTTGCATAGCACTTAATAGCTGTAGGGCACTTTAATGCTCAAAACAGCTCTGTACAGTAGTTAAGGACCACATATCTCAGTTATAGAAGGAAACAAGAGCCCAGAGGGGTATAAGTTTTCCAAGTTGCCCAACAAGAAAAGGATGGAATCTCTTTTTGAGTTTGAGTCTTCTGGTCCCTAGCCCAGCATACCTTCTTCTCTATCATGATGTCTCATCGCGAACTGTGTTGGCTCTTGGTTTAAGAGACTATATAAAAAGCAGGGAGCTTACACAAGGCAATGAAAGTTTACTGAATTCAATAGGACTAGCAAAACAGACTTTGGGTTGGATTTGCAAGAATAGCTCCAAAAGTCCTACTATGGAACTATGGCACCAAAGGAATCACTACTTTTTCTGCGACAAGAAGTTACGTGTCTTATTTTGAAGCTTTCACTTAAGCTACTGGTTTCAAAATCATGGCCCATAGCCACAAGTAGGAAGCAGCCAAGAGTCAAGGTGTTAGCTGGGGCTGTAGTCATCCAACTAGGTTGGGGAATACACTTTCAAGATGGCTGATTCACATGGCAGTCTACAGGAGCCTCAGTTCCCTGCTGACTCTTAGCAGGAGGCCTCTGTTCCTCACTGTGTGGGCCTGCCTGTAGAGCTGCTTGATTGTCCTTGCAACATGGTAGCTAGCTTCCCCCAGAACAAGTGTTCTGAGGGGAACCAGGCGGAGGCCCAAGCATTTTAAGACCTAGTCTTAGAAGACACACACTTCACTCCGCCATATTTTATTTGTTAGAAGCAAGTCATTAAGTCCAGTCCATTCTCAAGGGAAAGGGATTTAGGTTCCACTGTTTGAAGAGAAGAGTATCACAGATTTTGTAAATGTATTTAAAAATCACCAGTAACCTTTATCCATCAAGAGTTGTCAGGGGCAAGGGGATAGTCACTATGGACATAATGCTACAGGGAAGGTAGATTCATGAGGGCTGAACTTTTGGGGTTGTGGGATTAATCTGATGGATCTAGGTCAGCCTAGCAGTTGTACCCCCTAGTACCTGGTAAACATTGTGATACATGGTAGACACTACAGATGTTGCATGAATAAAGGCAGGAAGAAAGATTGATTGAATAGGTAGATAATGGCTGGATGAGTGACTCCGAACATTTAGGATCCCAAATAATAAGTAAACAAATCCTTCAAATACGGTGAGTCAGTGGCCCATCAGGTTGCATTTGATTATGAGTTGCTTGTTTAGCAGTAAGACAGTTCCTTTCAAAAGAGTTCACAAAGCCCAAACATTGTGGAAAGCCAGGTAGAAACCCTCATGTGTCTGTTGTTCAGGATTTATAATCAGCAAATAGAAGCTACAGTCATGGGCAGTCCAGTAGCCCCACATACTCTAGATATTAAGGCGATAGCCATTGCTTTCGAGCAGCAGAAAATGTGCTCACTTTCTTGGCTCAGCAAGTTCAGATGGAAGGAAAGGTGACCGTTACCGCTCTATCTTACTTCCTTTTTCAGCGGCCCGAATCGCTCGCTATTTTTGAAAAGTTGCTTCCTGTCTAGCAAGGTGCAGCTAATGACAGAACAGCACATTCCTCAGTCATCAATCTGAACTAGCAGGTCTAAACCAGCACAGCACTTTTGAACGTGCTGTTGGTGAAAGAAAATGGAATGTCAGATTGGTCATCTTTGAAAGGCTTTCTCGAATCACATGACTAGTTTTCTGAAGAGTGAAAACAAGCCTCAATGCGACAGCATCTCATTGCTCAGGCCAAGAGTCCTGAGAAATCCACCAAGTTCCCCTTTAAAATGTTGGTTTTAGATATCCAGTCCTGTGACTTTCCTCAACATTTCTGTTTTGAAGACATTGGATCAGATGTGCTGTTATAACAGAATATTTTTTTGAATCTAGAAATTTAGTCTACCATTAAATAAAGGCAATTGGCAGCAATTTATTTTATTCAGCATACATTTGTTGAGCCCTTATCAGGCACTTGATGGAATGCTAAGCCCTGGGGATATAGGAAGGACAAGAGAGGGATGGTCCATGCCTCCATGGCTGTTGAGGTCCAGCCTTTTATTAACATTTCTGACTCCATATTAAACTGAAGTAAAGCCTGACCATTTGACCTGTACGTAGTCTTGTGTGGAACCGGAAAATAACTTGTGATAGGTTCTTTGGAAAGAAAACAAAGAGGCCTATGCCTAACACTGACCCACTCTTCTTGTTGCGCTGTTTTACACTTGTAAACAAGCATTATGAAATTGTGAAAAGTGTGCCCCTTTAAATGAACTTGGCTTTGCCACAAAGCCCAGTGACTTCAGCATGGCAGGAGCTTCTCTCTGGGTGTTCCCTTCCCTGCTCAGTCAGGTGGCCCCCATGGGCAATACTATGATCCGTGAATGTCCCTAAGATGCATGAGAATTTTTCATGTTGCAAGTAGCAAAAAAAAAAAAAAAACAAGCAGTGTTGTCCTCAGAAGGAGTCATAGCCTGGGAAGCTCAGACAATGGCACCAGGACCTCCTTCTCAGCTTTGCCTGCTTTGGAATGTGAGCTGCCTTGCGGCTTCTCTATGGTTCATTTTCTTCATGGTGAAAGACGGCTGCGGCCTCAGGATCCTCACATTCTCACCCCCTGGTCCAGAGGAAGAGTAAAAGCTTTTCTTTCCTAAAGCCTCAGCAAACTCTGCTTAGAACCCCACTGCTCTGATTGGTTACATGCCCATTTTTAAACCAGTCACTGTGGCCTGGGTTAGTGGTATATACTGATTGGCTTAAACTAATCGGAACTCTTCACTGGACCTGGAATGGAATCAATCCCACGCTGCTCACTAAGGTTAGGGGAGAGGTGATTTAAAGGAAATCCCGGCACCGTTAGGAGAAGGAGGGGTTATGGATGCCTCTGCCAGTCTCCTTGGTGGTTTCAGCCTTCCTTTCTTTTCGTTTTTACAATGGACTTTTATTTTTCAGAATAGTTTTAGGTTTACAGAAAAATAATGGTAAGATAACACAGAGGACTCTCAAATATTCCACACCCAGTTTCTCCTACTATTAATACCTTGCAGTATATTGTACATTTATGATAATTAATGAACTAATGTGATAAATCATTATTAAGTGCGGTCCATATTTCATTGAGATTTGAGATACCTACATCTGTCTTCTGTCCTTGGATCCCATTCAGGATACTACGTCGCAATCTGTACTCATGTCTCCTTAGGCTCCTCTTAGCTGTGGCAATTCCTCAGGCTGTCCTCGGTATCTCCCTCCTTCACCTTGTGACTTAAAACCAAGTGTTACTTTTATCAAATCAATGTGTCCAGCTCATAGTAGGAGTTGAAGAAATTACTCGTTGCATAGTTGAATTAATAAAAGCTGACTTTTATAGTCTCAGTTCATTTAATGGTTTTAGGAATTTTCCCTGTAGGGGGATTTATATCTTGAACTGGAATTTGATTTAAGCCAGAGGGGATGACGTTCTAAGCATGAAATTATAGGTTCAGTTGGAGAAGGTGGTGGTAATGAGATAAGAGAAGAAGGAATTTAGCCATTAGGAACTTCATGGCACATCTGAATTTGTAATATAGAACCAGTCTTATATAAACTGCCATATCATGAGTAGAACTTTGATATAATCAAGGGTAGGATTCAGAAGATAATAACCATGGTGGGATGTTTTGGGGGAAAATACTAGTCAAAGAAATAACAACTCCTACAAGTAACTTGCTTCATTCTGTCCAAGGAAATCTGGAAAGGGAGGCTGGGGCTACAGCAGACGATATGTGGTGACTTTTATTTTTTATGTTATTTTACATTCTCTACAGCCTCTAGACTGGTGAGCAGGGTTGTTGATTTTTTTCTTTACTTTGGTTGATCTATCTATAATTAATCAATCAGTGTTTGGCCCCTCATAGTTTGTTAAGGGTCACTTTAGCCCTGGGACCTCTAAGACTAGGATTATTCTAGCAAATCCTGGCTCTTTCATTGTTTTGCATTGCTCATACTTAATCCTCTGGTACTAGAGGGGGACAGTGACAGGAAATTCCTGAAACTGACAGAGATAGTGAATGAAGCTCTAGAAACTAATTGTATGGAGTTTGCTGCTCAAGGGCAGTTAGTGGTTAGTCTTGGCCAAGGGCAGGATTTTTTGAGCCTTCTTTCAAGGGGACCCACGCTGGGATAATACAGGGACGTTGTCAATGGCTTCCTCCTTCCACAGGATTAGGCATCTAATCTTGGGCTTAGACTGGACCCGCCTTGGGCACATCTGGGAAGCAGGCAAGCCTGGTGTTCCGTGACCCATTGTTCTTTTCCCATCTCCCCCTTCATAGCTGATTGTGATCCCTCACTCCTTAAGCCGAGAGCACTTATGCTGAGCACTTAGGCTCTCATACTCTGTTTCCTTTTCACAGCCCGCTCTTTGGAAAGAGCCTAACAAACCCACCTGTATCAGGATGTGCATATATGAAAATGTCCAATCTTTATCATGGAAAGAACCTTTACTGTAGAATTTCAGGCATCAGACAGCTGTGCCTAGGGCATGGAAGGAAGATACAGTTTTAGCTAGGGTCCCTTCCAGTCCCATACTTCTGAAATGTGACCATGAGTACCCACCTCCCACCCTGTGTGTGACCAGAACCAGGAACTGGGGGCCAGGATTAGCACCCTGCTCAGCTGCCCTCAGTTGGAGAAAACCTCGCCTTTCCCAAGCCATACTCTTCTGGGTTTGTTACCAGGGTCTTGCAGCTCTCTCGGCATATTGTGGAGGAAAACAACTACTTGTCTCCTTCTCTGTATTTCATGTGCATGTGTTCAGTTCAATAAATATTTCCTGAGTACCTGCTTCTGCCAGATAAAGTGTGAAGCTCCAAGTTAAGTGAGGTCGCATTGACTACCTAGGTGGAAAGTCTCATGGGAGATGCCCGCACAAGTCATTCTGCCAAGAGGCCCATTTGGGAGTGCGTTCTTCTCTGGTGACAGAGGACAAGTGGAGGAGAGTGTGGTTGAGGAGAGGAGCGGTGAATCCTGACCTGGAAGGACTGCTCTAGAAGCATCTGGAAGTTCAGCAGTGCCTTCTTGGATCTGACAGGAAAAGATGGAGGAAAGGAAAGTCATTCCCAACAGTAAGACTAGTCGTGAGTTGCATGACCTAGTGGGGCTGTCGACTGAGGAGAAAGGAAGGAAGATAATTGGTGGCAAAATCTAGGGGTTGGTAAGGGTCCACCACTGAAATCAGCATGTTCACCAGCCATGTGACCATGGACATTTTGCTTAAATTTTCTGTCTCTCATTTTCTCATCTTTAAAATGGGGACAATAATAGCTAACTTGTTGGCTTGATGTCAGGATTAAAGAGATATCTAGGATACAAGCTTGGAAAAGTTTGTGACACTGGGA
Source organism: Mormoops blainvillei (assembly GCA_004026545.1). NCBI lineage: Eukaryota > Metazoa > Chordata > Mammalia > Chiroptera > Mormoopidae > Mormoops > Mormoops blainvillei. Next base: position 75,529 of record PVJD01004335.1, on the reverse strand, counting down.
AATGACTCCAAAAGTGTTCTTGTACAGTTAGGTTACCACTAGACATTGTACCAAATAAACCTTCAGATTTCAGTGCTTAACACAATAGAAGTCTATTTTTTCTTTCCACTAACAGCTCTGTGGGGGATGTTCCTGTTCTCAGAGGTATTTCTGTTCAGTGACTTCACTATCTCCTTGGATGCCAAAGCTGTTGGCATTTGGCAGCAGATGAGGGTGGGAAAAACACAACTTCTTTTAAACTTTACCCAGGCTTTGAAGTGACACATATCATTTGGTGAGAACAGGTCCCACAGCCCTACCTGGTTGGCATCTGCTTCCTAGAACAACTGTATGCTCAGGATGGGGAGTGTGGATTTTGGTATATACTTAGCTAAAATATATAAACCCCTGCCTCTGTTAGATGAGAGAAGAGAAAGAGGAGGAGGAGGAGGAGGAGGAGGGGGCGGCAGCTGGGGTCTGATCATGAGCATTTTGGATCCAGATCAAGGGTCTAGGTTTTGCCCAAATACATAATGGTTGGGGGTGGGGACAGCAGTGATATCCCCATTAGGCACCCTATGAAATTCATTGCTCAGTTTCTCTTGCATCCCAGGCTGGGAGTCTGACACTTCCTGAGGCTCAGGGAGTAAGTAGTCATCTTGTTTTCCCTGTCATCACTGAAATGAAGTGGGCAATGGGATTTATAGCTTATATAAGGCTTTTGAGTTGGTTTATTAGAGTGAGTTCATGCAGAGGGTTAGCCAAATAGCCCTCCAAGTTGAAAAATAATAACACTGCTGTGTTATCTCTGCTTTCATCTGAGGAACTACAAAGCACTTTACAATGCCTCATAGCATCCCCCTGAGGTGACTAATATTATAGCTATTTTAACAGGGGGATTTTATCTCTATTACAAGTTAGTATAAAGCCATTCTGCAAATACCCTGGCCAAGGTTAAAAATTCTGTTTAGGAAGCAGGTTGTTGGACACAAGCTCTGTTTTCCGTTCTCCCTGTGAGGGACTACATAGAGGTCTCTATTTTATCATTGTGATGATTTTCTTGTTGGTATCTCAGGCACATTTCTTCATACAGGAGACTAGTGGGGCCATGAAGCCCTTTCAGATATTTTAGCAGAAAATTGTTTCCCCAGAGGAACGACACTGTCCTGCAAGTGCAGAGGGTGAGGACAAACTACTCCCTCATAGTGAGGCTCACGCTTGGATTTATGCTGAAAGCATCAGGGGGAGTTTGCTGTCCAAGGCATCTTGGTAAGTGATCTTGTTTGGAAAGATCAGAATTTGGGGTCCTTTAGGCATACTCTTCCTGGCATCTCTGTCTTTTTTATTTTAAAGTACGTTCCTTGGTTCAATGTGATGCCATGTGTGACTCCATGTTGGTGGACCAAACGTTTTGCGAGCCCTTGGATAGCAGTGCAGGCTGAGACTCTAGTGGCAAAGAGGGCAAATTTACACCCAGATTGTGTGTCAGATCCAATCGAGATCAATCATTAGCCCTTTCAAACTAGAAGGGGTTCAATGTAATCAACTTGCCCCTAAGCGGATGTTTGATCTTCTCAAGAGATGGTGCTGTTGGCCTTTTTTATAGGCAGATGGGACATATGTCAGTAACAAAAGATAGACAAGACTTGTTGCTAGGAACCCCATGCTGTTGGGTCCATGTGTACCCTCCTTCCCTGCCACCTTGGCTACTTTGCTCATACAGCCATTGAGCCAAAACTGGTGTGGCCAGTGACAGAGGCTATCTTTCATTAAGTGGCTGAATCATTCTAATTGGTTGTCAAGGGATATCAGTATCCAGAGTCCTCAAAAGATCTTGATATTTTTCTTTCCCCAGTGTATGGTTACTTGAATAGATGGTCATTGATCTGTTTAGGGAAGGATTGATTACTCTTGGCATGGTGTTTCAGGATCTTTTTTCTTGGTAACTCATTTTCTCCTTCAGTCAATCAATGGGCTGTAGTTCAGAAAACATGCTCAGATATGAAAATTGTGTAAGGATTATTTATTTTACTTCTATTTTAATTGAAGAATTACCCTGGACCTCCCAATAATCCATCTTTAATTTACTTTGATTGTATAAATTATGCAATATCCTGGTGAGGGACCTGTCTCCCTTGCCTCTGGGGATGTTGTGTTCTGTTAACAATTTCTGTAGGTTAAGTGCCCCTGGTAGCTGACTTTCCTTTTAGTATTATATTGTACTCGCCTTGCTTTTGATGTTTAAGTGCCACCACCTGGCCTCTATTATTTTGGGATCCTGTCAAGTCCCATTGCTGGGAGCCCTTTTCCATAAAAACAACTCCTACTATTAGCCCTGGACTACAAAAGATTTCCCCTACCGAGCTTCTCAGCGATGTTGGCATCCTTATCAGTAGCATATTTTTTATCATTTTGGACCCTCAAAGTATCTTCTGAGCCCTCTGAGCCCACTGAATACAGTTCATTGATGGGTTTTCCTCAGAGTGTATTCCTTCTAGCATGCTACATTTCCCAGACCTTTGATCTTTCCTTCTATCCTCTGCCATGACAATCAGGGCATGTCTTAGTATGAGCCATGCAAGCTTCCAAGAACCGTCCTACCAACTTGTTGGCGTTATCTCCCAACATCATTGGTAGGGTTTTAAATCCCGTATCGTTGGAGTGTGTTCCCATATCTATAAATCCTTCCTCCCAACGGCTTTCTGCTACTTGAGCCAGCAACCTCAGGACACAGGCCTGTGCATCCTCTCCTGACTCCTGCTGGTACACCTGGCCAGGTTCTGCATCCCTTCCAGGGTATTTTGACTTTACATCCTTAGGAGACCTTGCAGTCATCAGCTGGTTATGTTATAGCTTGACCCTGGTTATTGGTCTGAGCCAAGAGTGGTGATAGGAGTAGACCCAGAGGAAGCTCATATTTCCTCTCAAGTCAAAATTTTCTGAAGCATTTTTGTCAAGCAATGAGAGAGTGGTGGCTTTCAACAGGGAGCAGTGGACCTCCTATGTAAGCCCAAATGGTTCAGTGGGACCAGGGATTTCAAGGTTTTCAAATATATCAAATAAAAAATCCCTATCCCAAGACTCAAGGTTCCATTCCTTCTCAAACAGGGTGTTGATCTTTCTTAGCAGGCTTGCTGGGGTAGTGAATTCAGCCTTCTTGGGAACTCTGCTATCCTCATGATTCAGTCCCCAGCCTTATCCTCAGATTATTCTGATGTCCCTCCTCTCCTATCCCAACCACCTCAGAGAGGAGAGCCTTTTCTGTATTCTGCCAAAGAGACCCTCTGGATTTTATACTTCTTAAATTAGTAGTCAGTCACCCTCAGTCTTTCCTTGTCCTTCTCCATTGATCACACTCAAGGAGAGCCATTCAATTCTATCATTCTTATTAATTAATTATTATTTTTCCAGAAACTCTCAGACACCTGATATATTGCATCTGCCAGTGCCTACCCTTCCTATTGTATCTCTTTCCAGTTTACCACTGGTAAAAATTTTAACAATTGTACTGATAAAACTTTCCAGGGACTATCTGTTCTTCCCCTACTCTTGGTGATAGAATTATTGCAGGTGGCTAGACGACCTGTCTCCAAAATCCCATCTTAGAGCCTTCTTGGTTGGGTTATTCCTACACCAATTGTCTTAGACCAGCTGGGAAACAACTCTAAGATGGGAATCTTTGTGCAGAAAATTTCCCTGGGTACGCCTTCAGGGACAATGCTCCTGAAGGAATCGTGGCAGCAGGATTGGGCAGAGGGGAGAAGGGGAGCAGCGGAAAAGTTGGAGCAGAGGCTTCAGCTGCTCCCACTGAGAGCTCTGGAGTGCGGATGTCCCATCAGAGATGTCTTAAACTGACGCAAAGAGCCAGACCTTTGTCTCTCTACACTGACCAGTCATTGGATGTGTATGGCCCCAGGGAGGGTGTGTGATCTTGGTGAAAGCAGTTCCTTTTGGTCAAAGGCAACTCCTAGCTGTGAGCCATCATCACCCGCCAACACTACTGGCATGAGGTAAATGAGTGTCCTGGTCCTGAAAGAGCATCCTGGGAATGTACTATAGCACCCACCATACCTGTTTTAGACCACTGTAAGCCTCCAAGTTGGGCCTGAGGCACAAAATCCGTCACCGCCACAGTGCATGTGAGCACCAGACTCATAACTCAAAGGTCTATCAGATCATCTCTCCAGAAGAAAAGATGAATTAATCTTTATTTTCACAGATGTGTCCTCAGTAGCAGAAAGATGAGACATGAAATACTATCTCAGTAATTCGCTTCGTTGCTTATAAAGTGCTCAGTAAAGTGCCTGGCAGAGGATAAATACTCATTAATGACAATAAGGATAATAATAGCAAACCTTTGTTAAGTTCTTACTCTGGGCCAGACACCATTCTAAGTTCTTTTCATATATTGATGCCTTTATCCCACAAATAACCCTGTGTAAGAGAAGTGATATAATCCTAAAGCAAAGAAAGATTAGTAACTTTCTCAAATTCATGCAGCTAAATAAATGGTAGAGCTGTGATTTGAATTCAGGCCTAATTTCAGAGCTCATGCTCATAATCCGTACTTGATTTTACTCTAATTGCTAGTAAATGGTAGCTATTGCTTTTTTTTTTTATATCTTCTAACAAGTCTTTGACATATGGTAATGTTATAAGGAAGGATTTTGTTGGAATTTACACTTAGATTTACATTTTTGATAGAGAGCCCATTTTAAAATGAAAAATCCTAGATCTTTCATGCCTTCCTTTAGTGATGTGCTTCTCAAAATTGGCTGTATGTTAGAATCACCTGGGTAACTTAAAACTCCCAACACTCAGGCCACATGCCGGAACAAGTCAGTCAGCGTCTCTGAAGGTGAGACCAGACAGCCATTGTGTGGGAAGTGCTCCAGGTGGTTACAATGTGCATTCACATTTGAGAATTGCTGTAGGGCTTTTTCCGCCTCCCTGCCTCCCCACAGGGCTCTGTCCTCAGCTTTCTGCCCTTGCCAATGTCTTCCCTGAGGAACACATGCATTGTCCGTACCTATGACGGTGCATGACTCTTTCCAAGGTCTCAGACTCACCCCAAACTACTGTAGACCACTTTAAGAAGTAGGCACAATGATTGATTCCTATTTTTTTTCAGAGGAAATCAAGGTGCTGAGAGGTTAAGTAACTTACCCAGTGTTGCACAGCTAGGAAGTAGTAGTATTAGGATCCAAACCTGGGCATTCTGGCTGTAGAGTCCATGTGATTGGCTGTTATACTCTACCACTGCTTATTGGACCTCCCCATTCATTGCTCGATCCTTAGGAGCCAAACAAGACCTTTTAACTTCTCTTACCTTTAGCATTCTCCTATGACCCGCCCCTCTGAAAAAGAAAACAGATATTGCCCAGGCATTATGTGTCTTCTTTCAAAGCACCTAACATTTAAGATTCATCTTTAATGACTCCATTTCCTTTGGCACTTGTATGTAAGAGACCTATTATTAAGCAAAAGTTAGAAAATGAGCAGTAGAGTCTGACTGAAGTGTGGAGTATGGGTGTGTCAAGAGTGGTAAGATCCACAGAGGTGGCGAATAGTAGGCAGCCGTTGAAATCCAATCAGTTGTTAGCTCCTGTCAATTCTACTCCTTGAAATCTCCTATGTCTGACGTTTCTCCATGCCGCTCTCATTGCCCTAGTTCAAACTGCCATTCCCTCTCTTCTAAACTATTGCCCCTGTTTTCTGTTCTCTCCTCCTCCCCACCCCCACCCCGTCCCCCGTCTACCCTTGATCCAGGTAAAGCTGGCTGAAACACAGGCTGGGCTTGGCATCTGAGCCCACCCTGAATGTGGTGAGAGTCACATTCTCAAATGTGAGAGTATTAGAACATTTAGAAAAGAATGTGACTTTATCCAACAGATTTTCTCCTGAAAGAATAGGAACTATGAAAGTAAAAAACCTAGTGATACCTTATAGACCATAGGTTCCAGAACAAGAGGCACAAAGTCAGTTGCCTGTAGAGGTGGCAGATGAACATAGGTAAATATGGGGTTGGGGGAGGCAGGGAGCTGCGGCAACGGGAAGGTGTTTTGCCCTGTCCAAGAAGTAGCTACTCTCAACTAAGCACATTGTGTGCCGGTGCTGCCAGATTTTCCCATTTCTCTCGGGAAGCCAGAAATTCAAATTTAGTATGATCCTTCCTGGCTTTTAAACATTGGAAACCAAATCAATTTTTTTCACTAACGTGGTACAGCCGCACAAACCATGGCCATGGGCTAAGCTAACCTGCAGCCTCTAGTTGGAAACCAGTGGTCTAGGGAAGGCTGTTTTCTCTCTGGGTACTCCAGCTCTCTGGTTGAATTGTAAATACCCCGAGGCTTTGATTTTTGAAAGTACATTCTAAAAATCCTAATGAAAGTGTCCTCCAGCAATCCCGGAAATGAGCTTGATCCTATTAAACAAAGAGTGTGGGGCAGAAATAGAGACATTTCCTCAGTGGTTGGAGGGTAACTAGAGGGACTGAAATTTTAATCAAGTAGAAAAGCATGTATCCTTGACTGCGCCAGCCATTTCCTCAGAGGGAAGTTCTCCGATTCTGAAGCCAAAAGATAGAGAAAATAATGGGGCCTAATATTATTGAGCATCTAGTATATACAAAGCAAGCTCTAGGTGTAATAATTATGGTGTTAATTCTCTCTATAACCTTAGAAATGTAGCCGGGCAAGCACTTCTCTGGGCACATTCTCCATAAAAGTAACAGATTGACATGATGTTAAAACAAAGACGAAAAACTATTAGCCTAGCCATCAAAATATCAATGGTTAGATTGAGATATGTGGAAAAGGTAATCATGGGTAAAATTTTCTCTTTTTCTTGGGAATAAAAGGGGAACTTCACAGGAAGTAACTCATAGAGATTAAATAGCTAGTAAGGAGATAAACCCAGAATTCAAACACAGCTCTATTTAATGCTAAAATTTGTGTTCTTCCCATTGTGCTCCCCCATTTCTTCACTTTTAATGAAAGGAATTTGTAAGCTGGGTGATACTGTTCTGAAATCAGTGATCTGAAGAATATTATAAATGGAAGATCATGGGATCTTAGAGATATAACTCCCAGGAACCTTCTTCCACCTTCTAATACAGAGTAGGGCAAATTACCCCAGAACTTTCATTTTGGTGAGCAGATAAACCACCTAACATATATATTCTTTTCTTCTTCTGGAATGAGAAGTAGATTGCTTTCCCAGCTTCCCTTGCAGATCAGTTTGGCAATATGACTGGGTATTGACCAGTGGAATTTGAGCTGAAGAGAAGCGTACCATTTCTGGACCAAAAAAACTTACAGATGTAGCTGTGGTCCTTACGTGTTATTTTTCCCTTTATATGAGCTAGATGTAAACGATGGCACCGAGGACCTGGGGACTGATGGCAGAGCTGTGAGATGGAAAGAACCCTGGCCACTGAATTACCTCATTAAAGATAGCCACACCACCCCAGAACACTCACATTGGCCTGTGTGAGCAAGAAACACCCTTCAGTGTGTAGGAAACCTCATTCCCTTTGTGACTTATTAGTTAGAATAACTGATATTACCTTAATATAGAAATTGACACTAGAAGTGAGTATTACCATATGAACACCTAAAATACATGGTTCTAAATTTGTAGTCAGGCAGCAAGAAAACAGATATTTCAGGCTGGAAAGTTGGCAACCCAGAACCTTTGGTAATAGTTCATTAGACAAGATTTTCAAACCAAAATTGATAATTTGAGATATTTAAAAGGAAGGGGATATACAGAATTCAGAAATTTGGGGGTAGGGGCTTCACTGGGCTTGAAAAGCCAACTGCTTCTGAATTTAAACAATAAAATATAGACTAAAGAAAGCACTGAACAATAAAAACTCACCCAATTTTTGCAGTTAATCAGAAGGAGTCCCAACTTGTGATTTTTCCCTTCTTCTGGGTATCTGCCTCCATTTCCCTGGCATGACCAGAGGGAAGACTGGGCTCTTAAATAAATATTAATTTAGAGTAGTCCAAGAAATATGGGATTCCCATCATTATTTCTGGATTTAGAGATCTAAAGTACTTTTTATTACTGTAGAAGGTTTAACTGTTGTATATTCAGAAAGTGTGGTGGGCAGATTGATGACCCTCAAGGTTTCCGCATCTTAGTCTCTGGAACCCATGAGTATATTACCGTACATGGCAAAAAGGGCTTTGCACATGTAATTAAATTAAGGGTCTTGAGATCAAGAGACTATTTAGCTAGGTCTCAAATATAAGGACCGATGAAAGAGTCGTAGAAGATGTGATGACCAAAGCAGCGTCAGAGTCAGAGTCAGAGACAGATTTGAATATGCTGCACTGCTGGTTTTGCTGTCTGAAGACGGGCCATGAACCGAGGAACACAGGCAGCCTCCACACATGACAGAAGACAAGGGAACGGGCTGTCCCCTGGTGTCCCCAGAAGGGACACAACCCTGCAACACTTCGATGTTAGCCTGGTGAGACCCATTTTACACTTTTGACCTCCAGAACTGTAAAACAATGTGTGTCGGTTTTAAGCCACTATGTTTGTGGCAAATTTTTACAGTAGCAATAGGAGCAGATGGTTATGGTAAAGGTTGGTGGTATGATAAAAAGGGACCTTTTCTCTGTCTTGATTAAGTAGGTGCTGGAAGCAGTATTCAGGACATTCCTTGGGAGCTAGAGGGTAAGACCGAGGTCTTTCAGAGGGACTAACACTTCCAACAGCCACATGTGGAGCAGTCCTGGACCCGTCACGGGTTACAATAGCCTACAATTAGAGCATATATCCCTTACAGACAGAGACTAGATATTCTCAAAGTAGCTCAGTTCCAACCTGTCCTCCATATTTATGGGATCCACATCCACAGATTCAATCAACTGCAGATTGCAAATATTCGGGGAAAAATGTTACATTGCTGTGTGCTATGTTCTTAGGCCTATGATGGGTGTGTCTGTATTGAACATGTACAGACTTTTTTGTTGTTGTTATTCCCTGAAATAAATGGGATAACAACTATTTACAGAGCATTTACATTGTATTAGACATATAAATAATCTAGAGATAATATAAAGTACATGGGGGGATGTGCATAGGTTATATGCAAATACTGTGCAATTTTACATAAGGGACTTGAATATCTTCAGATTTTTGTATCTGCGATGCGGTCCAGATGATCTGGTTTCAAGTTACTTCCCAGCCAATGTGACTTTGAGCAGGATGCTTAACCTTTGTATACCTTCGTTTTCCATCTGAAAAGGGGAATAACTATAGTATCTTCATAAAGTTTTTATGAGGGTAAGTCACTGTATATGTAAAGTTCTTAGAATAATACCTGGCACATATTTAGTGCTCAGTGATTATAAGCTGGTACTACACTCGCAGCTTAGGGGGTGAATGAATACCATTGAGACTCGTAGCATTGAGGTTATGGGTTCAGCCAGGGCTGGTATCCAGATGTTTTATTCCTTGGTTCAGGGATTTTTCTCCCAGCGGAAAGAATGACCTCCTGAAATAGCTGGGAGAGGGGAGCAGTTAACCATCCAGGGGTATGATGGTGCTGCAGCATTAAAGAGGGAGTGGAGTGGTCTGTTTTAGCCTGTTCCCTGGATTACTCCACGAATCAGTCAGGGCTCTTTGGCTGCAACCACAGACACTTCTTGGGCTGACTTAAGTGAAAGGGAGCTGATTACGGATTGGTGGTGGCGAGGCTTTCGGGATTGCTGGGAAAGCTGGAGACTCGGGAAGCGGGAGCCATAGCCATAGTTCTCTAGCAGGAAGCCAGGTTAAGATGTGACCTTCGGACGAATCTGATTCTTTTGTTCCAGTGTCCCTTGCTCAAGATTCAAAGTCTTGGAAGGAACAGCTAATGTGTTGCACTCTAGCAAAGTGCCCGTCCTCTGGCTTTCCTGGGGCAAAGAGGGAAAGAATCTGGTCCCTGACCTCCCCGTCATATCAAAACTATATTAAAAACTCCATCACATCTTTACGAACATCCCAAAAACCTCGTGGACAGGTGAAGGGAGAAAGTAGGCTGATTGGAATGAGACAGCAGTGTGCTGGTGAGGGAGGAAGTTAAAGAAGGAAGGGTAGGGAGTTCTGTGTTCTGTGATGGGGAGCTGGTATGCTTTAGTGTCAGTTGTAAAATCTGAGAGAGAAAGATCAGTCTAAGAAAAAGGTGAAGAAGGAAACGAAATGAAAGCTCAGAGACACTCATCAGAAATTACAAGAGGCTTTGAAACTGATCCAGCTGGGGTATAAAATGAGAAAGGTAAGAAATATGCATTTTTACAAGAAGAAAAGGCACTAGTGTAGAAGCTGAAGAGTAATAGGCTGATTATATTGAATAATTATATGAGGACCTGTGCTTATTATGTGTATATATACATACACGAGTTAAAATTAATTGTGACCTGACTTAGTAATTCTGTAATATATCCAACAGAGACCACTCTGCAATTATTTTGAAAAGTGAAGATTTGGATTTTACATTGTCATCCATATAAAAACCTAAAATATGTGGTTCTAAATTTGTATAATTTAGAAAAATCTAATTAAAGATACTTCGTGAGCAATTAAATATGAGAGCGGAGAAAAAATGGAGTTTAGAAAAAATTATTAAAATATTCTGTGATACACTTAATGCCAGTGCATTTATGTAAGCATGCCTGAGTGATTTTTTTATGGATATATTTGTGTGCATATGTGAAAAAATATTTGTTTTGGAACAAGTTGAATAGCAAACCATGTCTGATGAGAGCTGGAAGTATAAAATGTCATCATGAAAAACAAAACTGTTGACAATGGTTCCTTATCTGATTTTCTTTACTGTTCTCCATTAGTGAGTGAGTGACTCATTAAGATCTAGGTTGGAAAGAAGTACCACCATGGTGCCCATTCTATGGGGCCTACAGTTTGGTTGACCTCCCTTGGAAAGTCTCTTTTTCCAATGCACAGGATGTGAGAGTGTGAAATACACTACACTGGAAGCTGGAAGAGGTGGATTCTATCCCCAGTCTCTGTAATTAGTGTGTGACTTTGGGCAAGTCACTGCACTTCCAAGATCCTATTGACTTACAATTTACCTGAAAAATGTATGTAAAATCTGTGTTTAGGTTCACATTTATATTTCTAGAAGAGAATGTGTCTAGCTTCATTTGCCTCTCAAGGATCCATTTGCAACTTGAAAGACTCTTTAAGTTTCTAGTGGCTAAAACTTATTCTTACCTATAAGCCCTAGTTTTCCTTTTGGAACATTCCAAAACAAGAAGAGTTACCAGTCTGAGAGCTAGAAGGGAAGGTAAAATCATTTGATGCATTAACATCATTCTCTAAACATGAAAACCAAGGGCCAGATGGTTTATCAAAACAGAAGCAAATCGAAATATAAAGACACGATTTAATAGCAGGCTCCTCAGTTTCTGCTCCCTGAGGGAGTTTCTGTCCGTTTGTCTCTGTTTCCCAGACGCCTCCTGGAGACCCCTCACAGTTTTTCCTGCGGGATCTGCCTTGGTTCTCTCTTGAAGCAAATGGGGGTAAAATGGTGGCCATCCCTTCCTGGTTCCTGCCGACCCTGCTGGCTCTCCCGAGCGTGCACCCCAGCGACCAGAGCACAGGGAGACGCTGCGATGGCGAGCTGAGCCAAGTGGCCATGCCCCGTCACCGCGCTCGCTCTGGGGCTGGGGGGCAGCAGAGCGTAATCGTGCAGACGGCTGTGTGCGCCATTTGGAAAAAGAAGGAGCCGCCTCAGCTTTCTTTTTAGCTCGATGATCACAGCTGAGCCCATAGAAAAGTAACACAGATTCTTTTTGATAAGGTGCAGTGGGTTTTTAATTGACTCTTACATTTCTAGCTGCTTTTTGACCCATACCTGACAGCCTGCTGTTAGTGGATCTAGCATTCTCAGAAATGTGTCATTAACTAGGTCCTTTTCTTTTGGCTGTTTATTTTCGCTGAGAAATTCAATAACTTCTGATCGCTTAGGAGGACTTTTCCTCCCTCGTTCAATGCATGTGCACCCAGCATCCCCATGACAGTGGAGGAGACTCTGCTCCCTTTTCCCTGGTCATCGTATAGGGCTGTTTACGGAAGGCACACAGGTACGTGTTTGAGCAGATCAACAGCAGTAGTGGAGGGTGTGGTCTGTGGAGTGATTGGATTTTGCCCACTTTGGTGATGAGGAAACCGACTTGGTGAGGTAAGACCACTCGTCAAGTTCACAGTGGTGATGAGGACTGGAAATTCTGAGTCTTGGGTGTTCTGGTTTAATGTGTGCTCCTTTTATCAAAACATGGCCTCAAACGTCACTATCAGCCCCCACTCATTGTCCCAGCAGTCTTCCCCATCACCACCCTCCCTTCCTAAGAGGCCTGAAATGTCTGTCATCAGAAGTGACTTATACGTCAGACTCTGCAAGGCCACTGTTAAATGCCAGGTATAGCTTAGAGAGAGAGAGAGAGAATCTGAGGGGGCATCTGGGTTTCTCTGTGTGTGTATGTGTGTGTGTGTATCAGAGAGACAGAGAGAAAGAGAGAGAGGCTAACTCCTGTTTTTGAGAGAGGAGACATCTCTGAGCATAGAAGGGCAGCCCATTTAAATGAATAACACTCTCCAAGTGGACACGAGAGGATGGTATTCGAGGTGTGTGAGAACTCAGTCCCTGGAGAGAAGAGGATTCAGTCCTTTCATGTGTGTTAAGGGTGGTTTTTCCATGGGTGTAAGAAGTCTGTGTCCCTATGTACAAAAGGGCTTTTTTGGCTTTGTTTCCATGTAGTGAGAGGACAGGATTCCCAGGAGAGAGATAATTTATTCTTGTGTGTATGACAGGGTTGTGTCTCTGTGGATCTCAGAGATGTCATGACTTTAGGCAGAGACCCTTGTGTGAAAGATTGAGCCCCCGTTGTAAGAGAGTGCTACAGGTATCTAATGTTGAATAACAAACTTCTTAAAACTTAGTGTCATAACACAATGACCCTGTTGTTATATCTAACAGCTGTGTAGGTCAGAAATCTGCATAGGATGTGGTTGGGTGGCTCATCTCTGCTCCTCCATGACTGGGACCTCAGCTGGGTGGCTTCGATGACTGTAGGCGATAGAATGGCTCAGCTTGACCTTCTCTGTTCTGGCTGTTTCCTATTTCCTTAGATCACACTGCCTGAGGCTGGAATGTCTCAGAAGGCTCCTTTACTCTCATGTTTGGCCCCTGGGCTCAGATGGCCAGAACAGTTGAGGTTAGCCAGCCTTCTCTCAAAGTGGCTGGCTTGAGCTTCTTATGCGGTGGCTGGCATCCCACAGAGCTAGTACTCTAAGGGACAGGACGCAGCATCGCTTCTGCCGTATTCTATTGGCTAAAGCAGTGTCAGAGACTGCCCAGATTTAAAAGGGGGGAACATTCCATCCTTTAATGCCAGAGGAATGCCAGAAAAATTGTGGCCATCCTCAGTCTGCTGTAATGAAGGGTGAATCTCTATATGCCTAACAGGGCTGGTTTCTCAGATATGTGAGAAGGCAGGGTGTGTGTGTGTGTGTGTGTGTGTGTGTGTGTGTGTGTAGAGGAGGGCATTCCTGTTGTGTGGACTCCAGAGATAACTGATAATGTGGGTACGTGCTGGAGGCAGGTGAATCTGACAGGACAGGGAAGTTTCTGAATGGAACTGAATGAGTGTGTGCCTCTGCATTCTGCACATTGCTGGCTGTACCTGCTGCCTTGGGTGTGTCTCTGAGCGGCAAACAGATGCTCTGAAGGGTGGCAGGCCAGGCAGGTGCTGCTGTAGATCTCAGACTGAAAATTGCCAGGTGACAGGTCTCCTTACCTTTCAATCTGGGCCAACTCCCCTGGTCTCACACATTTGTTTCTAGGTCCACAAGCAGTAAACATTTCTGCAGTGTGTCTGTGTGAGGAGTTCAGCCAACTGTGAAGTTAGAGGGAACAGTCCCTAAGACTGCCCTTACTTCTGACACCAACTGCAAGTTTAAGGAGTTCCCCAAACCACCCCCAGTTTCAATAATTTGCTAGAAGGACTCACAGAAATTGCTGACAGAGGTCGTACTCATGGTTATGATTTATTACAGGGAGAGCATACAGATTAAGATCAGCCAAGGGAAGAAGCACAGAGCTTCTGCTGTTCTCTCCCTGTGGAACCAAGCCATGCCACTTTCCTGGCACCAGTGCGTGACACTGCATGCCGAGATTTGCCAGTCAGGAAAGCTCATTCAAGCTGTGGTATTTGGGGGTTTTATTGGGGCTCCATTTCACTGGAATGATTGATTAATTTTCCATGTGGTTGGTCTCTGCGTCCAGGTTAACTAATACTGTGTGGCCCAGAGCCGCCACCCTCAGTCACATTAGTAGTCTTTCCAGAGTGGCCAGCCCTGTCCTTCCTCATACTGTTAATAATTTGTCCAGCCCAAAGGCCACAGCCAAACAAAGGTTACCTTGCAGGAGCCAAGGGCAAAGGCAGACCTCTTTTTAGTAAGGTTAAATTCTTCACTACGCAGCCTCATATAGAGAAGGCTACCAGCAGTGCGGGTGGGTTTCTCTCAGGTGAAATGTGGAAACTCTGAGTGGCATCCAAGAATTAGGATGTTTCTTTACAGTGTACAAATTTGGGCAACTTTCATATTTCTGCTTCCAAATCATAAATTGTTTTAGATTTTCTTTTTTTTTTCTTCCGGCGTTTTTTGTAGCCCCCTCCCCCATCCCCTGCCTCAACCCTGGGCACTACCTTTCATTTGTTAGAAATATTGAGAAAATGAAGCGATGGGCATTAATGTCTCTTTGTTGCAAAATTTTCCCTGTTCCTTTTATTTTGCTGTATTCCACCCATCCCAGTGCTGAGATGGGAGTGTCGGCCTGGGCCTGTCCCCCCACTCTGGAAATTCCATCCCCCATCCACCCTCTGGATCCTTGATACTTAGTTACTCCTGTTTTCAGTGTCAGTTTCCTCTGCTTTAATGGAACGTCCTCGAACCCACCAACTCTCCTTCTGACCACCATTTTCTGTATTTTGGTACCTTCCATTTTTAAGTTAAGCCATTTCTTACTTTTCCTTCCTTTCTAATCTCTCCACTGAGAGAGCCATAATTATTGTAATGGGCATTTATGTGGTGCTGTGTAGTTCACCAAACACCATTGCATACCATGGTGGGATTCCTTGTTTTTGTGTACCTAGTCATAGTTTGTCTTTCTTTAGATAACAACACCCTAATTTTACAGAACAAGGTCTTCTTTATTCGAGGCTAACACTTTTACTGGGTTTGTCAGTCAAGATGCCCCACCCTGTTCTTACTAAGGGGTCATCGTGTGATCTTGGCCAGTTAGTCGGATGTTTTCTCTCTGGAACAAGAATCTTAGCTGAGTAATCCAAGTTCGAAAGTGCTTGGAATACATTCATCTGTGATCAGTGGAATGGGCAGACCATTTGATTCTGCTATGCACATCCTCTAACTCCGCTTTGGCTCATGTCCTTTCCCACAACCTGGTTCTTCAGCTTTTCTTTAATTACATGCACTACCTCATATCATTTGGTTAATTCTTCCTTTTCCCCTAAGTTAGCCTGTCAGTTTCTGCTGCTAGAAACTGAAGAACCCCAATGACACCTTTTCTCTGACCCCCCATTAATCTTGTAAATACGGGGAGAAAGGAAACTAGTATTTGTGCATACATTTTCTAATTTAGCTACTTTAAGTAAATTTGAATTCACAAATGTTACACACTTTACCAAAAGTCCCATATAGTTTTATAATTTGCAAATTTCTTGAAACAAATTGTGTTTGCTGGTTTTGCTATCTAACCCCCCTCTCAATTCTGGGACCCTAATAATTTGGCTTCTTCACCTCGCTCTCCTCTAAGATCCCAAGATATCATGATTGAATGGCCAAAAGCACAATGAACTTCCACTAGACTCTCGAATCCCTGTGTGAAGCCACTTTTGAATGCAGCAGCCCATGTTCCACATGCTGTACCAGAAAAAGGCATGTCTACTCATAGAGTTTGTCTACATGCTCTATGTTATAACTCCTTCCTGCTTTTCGTGCCGTAGACCTAAGCAGTTTATTTCATAGTTAATATTCTATGGTTTTCTTCATGTTCATAACTTTACTTCAAAACCCAAGCAGTTATAGCATTCAACTGTGTATAGTCATGAAAAAACTATAGATAAAAGCTTTATTATTTTCTTTGCCATCAGCTTTTTTTCTTATTAATAAAATATGAAAGTTAAGAGTTATAGCATTTCAAAACGAAGAGCTTTGGGGAAGTTCAAGATACCATAAAATGATTAAAGAGAAAAATGAATGTCCAGTATACATTCATTGAAAAACAAAATAAAGATATGACTTTGAAAATCACTTGACTGTTGTGTTGACGGGTTTCAGAAGATCGCTGCTCTGGGGTCGTCGGGCTAAGAGGCCTGAAGGAGTCGTATTTTCACTCACAGAAGTTTTAAATTAGATTTCTGATCATTCATCAAAAGCTGATAAAAAGGGAAGTTCAGCATTTGGGAAAATAGCAAACAAGACTGAGCACTTGTTTTTTGAAAGACCTGTCTTTTGGGGGGAAATGTGTGGTAGTGATCAGAACCCTGGCTCCGTCTGGTTGGTGTTGGGAGGGGTACTGATTTCATCCTGAACCTTTGGGGCGCTTGGAAATTGCCCTGATTTTCCCAGCACGCATCTCTAGCTGAACAAGCGGAAAGACAAGTGCAGCCAGCTTGTCTGACTTTATTTGTACACACGCTAAGAAAGCGCACACGCACACATAGTTTGGAGGCAATTAGGGCTGTGGTGCAGAGCCCCATTATTTTAAAATTTACCCTTCAGTATAGTTGTGACAAGATAATGAATGCGCACTTGCTTCTGTGGGAGTGGAGCCACTAAGAAGGGAGGACAAATAAGCTCATTGAGTCTTCATGGACCATCAAGTCCAGAGACTTTTCGCTGTGAAAGAGTCCTTTGTTAGTGCTTCCGGGAGCTCCTGACAGACGATAGATAAGGGCCCACACTATTCCTCAAGGAAGAGGCATTTCCAGAACAGCAGTGCCATGCTCAGCCTTTGTTTCCCAGCCTCGCCCGCCCAGCTGTCCTACTAAATGCCTTGTAGCATCCACGCTGTTCTCCCCTCTTCCATCCATCATGAAAGTGACCACCAGGTCAGCAGTCTCCTGCCACAGCTCATGAGCCTTTGGGTCCATAAATTGCCCTGTCCGCACTACTCTGTGGTTCTTTGGGCTCCCGTTGCTCTCCTCTGTGGGAAGGCCAGGTATAAACCTATGCATCTTTTTCTTGGCCTTTTGGGTGCCTGGTACTTTTCAGCCTGCTTCCAAGGAACTTGTCCCCAGGACAGAATTCTTGGCCAGTGGGCTGGAATCTACTCAGTCCTAACAATCCTCACTTAGCAAAAGGGAAGTCTGTTTTCTCCAACTTCTTATTTGTGGGAAGTTCTTGGATTAACTCAATACTGTCACTGTCTGTAGTGGGTTGCATGCCCTAACCCTGGGAACATGGGAGTACGACCTCACTAGGTAAAAGGTGTAATTCAAGATCTGGGATCTCTTGAGATGACACCATCCTGGATTAGGGAGGACCCTAAAATCCACTGACAGGGGTCCTTATAGGACACAGACATGAGGAAGAGAAACACTTGAGGCCATGTCAAGACAGTGGAAGAGATGCAGTTATACAGACACAAGCCAGAGAACACCTAGCACCATCAGAAGTTGAAAGAGGCAAGGAAGGATTCTCCCCTAGAGCCTGTGGAGGGAGTGTGACCCTGCCAACACCTAGATTTTGACCACCTGGTGTCTCGAACTATGAGAGAATAAATTTCTGTTGTTTTAAGTCACCAAGTTTGTGGTAATTCATTATGGAAGCCTTAGGAAACTAATCAACTGTCTGCTTTTGGCAGGGATGGGCTTAGATGAAACTGCTCAGTACAAACCTGGGTTTGTACTATAATAACTGGGGAGTAGGGGGAGGGGTGGGCTTTGGTGGTGACCATAAAACAGATCACACAGGTGAAGACTAGTGAATTCCCACTCAGGCTGAGAGGGGTGAATCTGTGTCCCCCTGGGGAGTTTATATTCTAGTTGTCAGCACAAGGTCTATACACATTTTTAAAAAATATCCTGTTTTTATGTCACAAGTCATCTAAACTGTAAAGAGAGACACAAAGTGCACCAAAATAAACTGACAAAGCTAAGGAAAAGTGAGACCAGAGCTCAGTCTGTTCTTTTTTATAACCATGGCCCAGCAGTTAGAAATGTCAATGATAAAATGTTTCTCCCCACAAATCTTTCACTGGTATGAGTTTTAAACAGTTGCTGGATAATGAAGAGTCTTAATATTGAATATGTAAGTTTCAAATGAGCACCTTTTTATTACTTAACTTTTACCGAACATTTTATTCTACAAAGAAGTTAATTCCAGTTATTCAACTGACCCCTGACATGCAACGTCAACGACAAGTGCTTGTTTTGAGCGTTAGTATATAAGGTTAGGAATTGTTTGATGTTACTTTTAGCATAGTTCCTGTTTCCAAAACCTGCTACTACACATTCCTGCGTGTAGATACTAGACCCATAGTAAGCAATGATAGCACATGGATTCCGGAGACATGAAAACAACTTGAGTTACTTTAATTTGACCGCTCTATGCAACCACTTTGAATTTTTATCTGTGACTGAGTTTTAACACAGTGAAACTGCAGGTTGCAAGGTGTTCCATTTTTGTTTTAGTAAGTGCAAATTTTATTTCATACATAAAATATTTGCTGAATTTGAGTATCTCTAAAAATGAAACATAATTTTAAAATTATTAACTGTTTAAAAACTAAAGAACAGATCAAGAAAATATCATTACTGATTAGCAGATGGTTATTTCTGAAAATAAATTTTATTGTATTGGGTGAGGTATTAAAAAAATGATCCCAAGGGTTGTCAAGAATGTGAGGTGTGTCATTGTGTGGATAAGGAAGGATAGATGTAGAATTTGAGGATGGTGGCTTTTAAGTCCATTCGTCCAAATTTAAATCTGTTACTTACAATTATCCTGGTCAATTTGAACACTGTTGTATTAAAGTTTTTACATCACGGGTGGGGGTTATATAGATACTTAGGATGCTCATAGGCTCTGGCTTGCCTAGGACGCCTCCAGTGGAGACTGTTGACTGGCCTCACAGTTTAATGGGGCTCCCTCCCACTCTCCAGAGTGTCCCCATCGGCCATCCTTTAGATGAGCGCAGGCTCTGCCCGCACAGAACAAAGATTATAACCTAAAATATTTATATTTCTAAATCAATGGACAATAAGGATCACCTATTATCAAGAATGTCAGTTGACAACTTTACTGTCAATTTTGAGTTATAAATACTGAATCACCATTGAATAATGAAGGGAGATTTGAATCCATTGAAATGGCAACAAATTGCAACTCTGTTTAGTCGGACTTACAGATGAGTAGCTTAGAAGGAAAGCTCTCATGTGGTGACACACAGTTTAGACAGAAGAGGGGTTTTAGAGTGAAATCTGAAAATTGTCAGGGCCGAAGTCAAATCAGGCAGAATGGAAGGGGAGACAACATAAGAGGTTGAAGGGGGCAGAGCTGTTCTTGTGATGGATCATGTGGGTAAAGGCAGCTTGAGTTTAGTAGAAGAGTGTCTTACTGTAGGCCTGTAACCTGAATTTAACATAAAAAGCATAGTCTAAATTAGACAGAAGATATGACTTGGCTGACATAAGCCATGAGAGGTTTGTTCCCCAGGGTGGTTGTGAGTGAAACCCAGCATAACCGTGCATGTTCCTCCATGTTTCCTTGGTTTATGCTTCCCTTGGATTATGACCAAGTGTTCCCATCTCATCCACTGCATGAATTTTGAGCTGCCTTTTTAAAGACAGTGTGGTAAAGTGGTTTTAAGCACTGATTTGGGAGGCACAGTACCTGGGTTTAAATTCCAGCACTATCACTTTCTAGCTGTGGGATCCTAGGCAAGTCAGCCTCTGTACCTCCTTCTTATCTGTGAAATGTGGGTCATGATAACACTTATCCAGGGGCAGTTGTGAAGGCAAAATGAGTGAAATGTTTAGCACTTACGGTGGAACCTCACTCCTGATAAGCACTACATACATGCTTGCTTTTATTTTTTAAAACTCAGTCCATGACATCAGTTCCTCATGGCATCACTCCCTGACTCCACTTCCAGGCTGTTATAGGGCATCTTCCCATAAGGCCCCGCACACAGGTTGTCCTATGCTGGAACTATTATTCTTACCTCCCCACTCAGTTTAAGTCCTTCCACTAAAGATTAGGTCTTACCGATTCTTACATCCCACTGCCTGGGAGAATTCTGCATAATAGCAGGTGGTCTATAAATATTTATTGAATGGATGAAAGAATGAAAGCTGACAGTTCAGCTCTCCAAGTTTCAGTCTTTAAAAGGAATTTCTTAGAGAGTTAGAAACTTCTTAATGGGAGATTTCTTAGGGAGTCTTAGTTTCTTAGGCAGAAATAAGTCAAATTTAGTGGCAGAGGACTCTGGAAAGAGGAATTTACCCCTCAACCACAGAAGCCTGGCATCTGCCCTCAAGACATGAATAGACCAGAGGAGTGAACCTTGCTGTCTCCATAACCTCCTTCCTACTTGTGAAGACTAGTAGGTCAGGGTCCCAAACCCTCATGCTATGGGCCACTATTGGTCCATGGCCTATTAGGAACCAGGCTGCATCATAGGAGGTGAGCTGCAGGCTGTGGGCAAGCCAGTGAAGCCTCATCTGTATTTGCAGCCACTCCCCATTGCTTGCATTACTGTCTGAGCTCCGCCTCCTGTCAGATCAGCAGCATTACATTCTCATTGGAGTGAGAACCCTGCTGTGCACTGTGCATGTGAAGCACCTAGATTGCATGCTCCTCTTGAGAATCTAATGCCTGATGATCTCAGTTGGAGCTGAGGTGTGATGCTAATACTGGGAAGCGGCTGCAAATAAATACAGATTATCCTTAGCAGACAGGTTTGATTGCAAAGAGACCATAATAAATCAATTGCTTGCAGACTCATATCAAAATACTATCAGTGAGTGGCAAGTGACAACTGAGCTGCATCTGGTGGCAGGCTATAAAGCCATTCCTCCCCACCCCCACCCATGTCTGTGGAAAAATTATCTTCCACAAAACCAGTCCCTGGTTCCAAAAAGGCTGGGAACCATTGCAGTAGGTAGTTTTCAATTCTAATCTTGATTACTTTTGGCCTCATATTAGAAAGGCCTAATTTGGGTTCTGCGACCCCATTTTCTCCTCCCACACACTGGCTGTGGTTTTTCAATCTACTCTGACAGCCCCCCTTCTGTAACTTATCCCTTAAACGTTTATGTTCTTCAGAGCTACCTTTGTTCCTTTTCAGTTCCCATTTGACATACTCCCTGGGAAATCCCATCCTTTCAGTTATCACCTGCTGATTCCCAGGTTTCTATTGGATCCTAGATCATCCCTTAAGCTGCAGACCTGCTTTCTAGACATGAATACATTACTTGTAAACAACTTGCTGACTGCAGATGGAAAGAATGTTAAGTGTCCCCTATAAAAACTGGAGGGTTTTCTCCACTCCCTTAAAGAAGGAGAAATTTTGAGAAAGAATAAAAAGATGTAGTTATACATTTACATCATCTGTACATGACTCAGAAAAGGAACTGAGAAACTTCTATCCTCCACGTGCTCTCTCGCTAACTCCAAGCGTTCGATGGGGTTGCTTCTGATCCACCACATGCCTGCACCACTGATGCATCTCAGTGTTGTAGGTCTGATTTCTTCAGGTATATTTGACAAAGTATCTTTCTTCTGATAAATAACACTAGTTCTCCTCCTAGAATACATGCAAAAAAAAAATTCTTAATTACTTTCCTTTTAGATGCTTCTGCATCTAAATTGCTTAATAGGTGCTGCCCTTTATGTCCTGCCTTATCAGGGGGATCTTAGGGGTCTCGCCAGCAACATCATCAGTCAGGTAATTTGCATGAATAGTTCTTTAATAAACATTCAGCCCCCTTATCACTGTTCCCTGCAGGACCCTCATTAGTCAGTAACCTAATTCAAGCTTGAAAGATTTCCATTATGGTGCCCTTTGTTTCCTGCCCATTGCCTAATATTCTGTTCAGCAGGACATTTTTCTGTAGCCTGTAACTTGTTTCTTGACTGACATGTATGTATTTTTTTGCCTTCAAAATAAATGAGTGCGTAAATACACACAGTCCATTTCTCATTAACAGTGTATTCAGTTTGGCAATACAATAAAATGTCAGAGTGGTATTATCAAACCAACACCTGAAGTTATCTTTAAAAACAAAATAAAGTAACAAAAATAGAATTCAGTAACTTGACGATGAGTATACATGAAGCAAAAAGACAGTCCAAACACCCTGGTCAATCTAATCGTTGAAGTGATAGCTCCCATTTTACAGTTTAAGGGCTCAATTATCTCTCCCTTTTTTTCCCAACAAATTTGGGTTGAAACAGTAATCTAAACTGGAATCGATCACTTAAAAGAAAATTTTGGAATATATCAAAACTTTTTATTTCATCCCTGGCTGCATATTACTGTCACTTAGGAAAGTTTTAAATCATGTCAGTAAACTGGATGGGTCCATAGATATTCTGTTTTAATTGGTTTGAGATGAGACCTAGGGATAGGTAATTTTCAAAAGCTCCCTAAGAAATTCCAATGTCCAACCAGGGTTGAAAAACCTCTAGAAATTATTCTCTGTAGAACTCATTTATAAACGACATTAAATTGTGATTTCTCTTATTATTGAATGACTTGAGTTGTCATCTGGATTTCAAGTTGGTCCTTCAAGACATTTTTCTTTAGGAAAAAAAAAGATATTATTTGTGTTTTTTGAGCATTTCTGCCTTGCTTGACTGAATTTAATCATGGTGGTCTAAGAGTGTGTGAGATGTGAATTTCTACCATGTAAGAATCAGGAGTATAGATTCTCACTCCGTATGTGTTCTTGAGGATCCATGATTTTGAATTTGCATATTATACTGAAAATAGGATTCAACTTGCAGGCTTCCAGTAAATCAAGAGAAAGTTGCTTCTAATCCAAGATACTCTCCTTTCTGTACACATCTGGTCCATCCTGCAGGGAACTCATCAATTTCGATACCATTTAGTGTTTCTGCTGTTTTTTTGTTTCACCTCTTCCACAGCAGTAAAACATTTCCCTTTGAAGACTTTTTTCATCCAGGCAAACAAAAAAATAAGTTGCTCTGAGTGAGATTGGCTGAAGAGGGAGGGTGGGGCATGAGGGTCATGCCATTTTTG
Source organism: Mormoops blainvillei (assembly GCA_004026545.1). Taxonomy (NCBI): domain Eukaryota; kingdom Metazoa; phylum Chordata; class Mammalia; order Chiroptera; family Mormoopidae; genus Mormoops; species Mormoops blainvillei. The sequence continues at coordinate 52,239 of PVJD01004335.1, read as the reverse complement.
GTCAAAAACTGCTGAATACTCAGCACGGTGTGGGCACGTTATGCTTGTAAATTATTCATCATGAAATGGGCAAACACATTGAAAGTGTCTTCAAAAAAAAATCCACTGAAGCCAAACGCAGCCTCTCACAACAACGCCAGCTGGTACACTGATACAGATGGGTTCCTAGAACACTCACCTAGCGGGAGAAGCTTGTACTATGAGAGGCCTGCCCTCCAGAAGACAATTCCGGGTTTTTTGTTTTGTTTTTTCTACATCCCCCCTCATATGGATTAAACCTTTCTATTAGTTTTCTATTGCTACTCTAATAAATTATCGTAAACTTAGTGGCTTAAAACAGCACAAATTTATATTCCAGACCTGACAGTCAGAAGTCTGACATGGGTTTCATTGGACTAAAGCCAAGGGTATGGAGACTCTAGAGAAGGCTGTCTCTGTCTCCCACAGGCTGTCTGCATTCCTTGGCTCCTGGCCCCTTCTTCCATCTTTCAAAGCCAGCAGCATAGCACCATCGAATCCCTCCTACAGTGACTCTCCTACCTTCCTCTGGTAAGGCCCCTTGTGATTACAATAGGTCTACCAGAATAATCTAAAATAATCTCCTCATCTCAAGATCGTTAATTTATTTACCTCCACAGTGTCCCTTTTGCCATATATGGCAACATATTCACAGTTTCCAGGAACATATTTGGTGGTGGGAGACATTACTCTGTCTACTGCAGCCATAAATAATCACAAAGAAAAACCTCTCCAGCCAAAGGATACTCCTGCATTTTGTGTCTGGTTGAGGATACTGTAGAACATAAAGCCAAAGATTCAGAGCTTCTTTTTGACTAAGAGCTTAAAAAGGAAACTGCTCTTTCTAAGAATGGTGTTGTAGGAAGGATGGAAGGCAGGCTTCCTCAGCCAAAGCTTGGTACTACCACTTCCCAATTCCACACACATCAAAATCACTGGGCTCCTTATAAACACAAGAATAACATAGGACCCCCGCCGAACAGTGACCTATGATTAGAAGGGAGAATGACCTCTTGACAATCAAGAGAGACATGACCATTTGATACTCAGCAGAGGAGGTGAAGGTAAAATTTGTAATCATAAATTAACAAACTTCAAAAAGGTGATATGAAAGAGAGCCAATTCCAGATCTTCAAAAGAATCACAGTGTTTCTTCCAGTGATTTCATTGGATATTAAAGATATCTTCTTTGCTAGAGATTTTAACGTTGTCCTTCGAACTGTACTAACTTGTATCTCTGTCTTAATAAATAAGGAGTGGCTGGTCTTATTAGGGGAGATGTGTGTGTGTGTGTGTGTGTGTGTGTGTGTATACATACATATATATATTTATATATATGCTGGTTCACGTTTCTGTATTTGAGAAATGACATCCGGTCTAGGCTAAAAAGACATTTTTATAACTTCCACATCATGTTTGAGCCTGAGATACCTTCCTGTTATCAGTCCCACTGGATGAGCCCTGGGCGAGGGAAGGAGAAAGCCCAGTTAAATGGGATGCTTTTCTCTGCACTCAGCAGTGTCCCTAGAGAAGTTTAACAGGTTTCTCTTTGCCCTTTATGTTTTTGAAATTTTTCTCTGTTGAGGCATGAACAAAACCTAATGGACAAGGGGTGAGTCTACAACGGGTGTGTTTTCATTCTTTCTCTATCTCAGATTTTTATAACATGTGCTCCCTGATAATTCCTTTTTCACTCTCCCATTGCCAGCCTTTTCAATGGCAACCTTGGCAGCAGGTTAAAAAAGGGAGTAAAGTTATAGGACTGAAGCCAGTGCACAGTTCCCCATACTCTCTGTTATGAACTGAATTTTGCCCCACGCTCCCCAAAATTCATATGTTGAAGCCGTAACCCCCACTGTGACTGTATTTGGAGGTAGGACCTTAAAAGGGCAATTAAGATTAAATAAGGTGATAAGGGTGGGGCCCTAATCCAACAAAACCAGTGCCCTTCTAAGAAAAGGAAGAGACACCAGGGAAGTAAACACAAGAAAAAAAGCCCATGTCAGGTCACAGGATGAAAACAGCCATTTGCAAGCCAAGGGGAGAAGCCGCAGGAGGAACCGATCCTGCTGGCATCTTGATTGTGGACTTCTGGACTTCAGAACTGTGAGAAAATAATTTTTGCTGGTTAAGCCATTCAATATGTGGTGTTTTGTTATAGCAACCCTAGAAAACTAATACAATCTCTTCTTCGTGGTCGCAGACACACTCCATTGGCCTGGGTCCTGGCATCAGCAGAACAAATGCACAGCATCCCAACAGTGGTCCCTTGAGGAACACGAACGTGAACGAACGTTAACTTTGTGACTTTGGAACACTAAGAGTTGGGGGCTGCATGTCTTGGCTGCTGACTACAGTTCTTGTTATTATCATCTTAGCATTAGAAGACAAATCTGATAACTAGGGGACCTGCCCAAGGTCTTCTGTCCCCCGAACTAACCCTTCCATTATTGTCGCACACCAGCTATCATTTATGTGTTTGGTTTGTAGGGGTGGGAATAAAATCTTTTCCTTCTACTCACCTGGGTTCTCAGGCTGGACCCTGTATATTAGACTGACAGGAGAAAGATTAATAGAAAACAAACAGAAGTTGATTAATGTGTACATCACATGAGGGAATACTCAGTTATGAATAACTCAAAGGTTAAGTTAGAAGCTGGACTTGTATAGCATCTTAATAAAAGAGCAATACATTTTTAGAGAAGTGACAAGATAAAGGAAAAGCACTTTGAGTTTCTAGGGCAGCAAACTGTGGAAAGATAAATATTGATGTATGGGGGGAATGATGCAAGGGTAAATAAGGGCTAGTTTTAGCAAGATGTGTTAAGTAGATTCCTCTGGTGGTGTCTGGGTTAATGGGGATCTAGAATTGTCTCTGGGTATTAGCTTCTGTTCTTCCTGATAGAGAGGCAAGGGGAGGCACCTTTATGATTTTATGTCCTGATTTTAGGTAACAAGGGAAGGACAGGGAGTTTTTCTTGTATCTGCTTCATCTCAACTGCCTTCAGCTCAAAACAATCAATAGGCGAACGTGGCATATTTTGGGGTGGCATACTCTGCTATTCTTCAAGTTCTTTCAGAATTTGAGAAACTTAATTATATGAAGCAAAAATCTGTTATGGAGAGAATAACAGTCAGATTGCCAGCCTTTGAAAAGTTACTTAGAATAAGACAGCAGAGAGTAAGTAAATTAGGAAGTCAGAAAACAACTAAAAACGCCATTGTTTTTTTCAAATTTCAAACAGAAGGTAACATTATTTATGGTTCTGCGGTTAGAACAGGCCTGGATTTAAATGCCCACTCTTCTATGTGATCCTAGACAAGTACTTGACCTTTAGAGTTTTAGTTTCTTCCGCTTTAAAATGGAAGTGATTAAAATAGTCTCATAGGCTTGTGGGGACAATTTTAGTTGTATAATAGCTCTAAGTCACCTGACACTGCGCAGACACCCCATGATTCCCAGACTCTTTTCCCCAACACCACAGATGCATAACAAGAGACCTTCGAGGGTTAAGTGATGCTTTTTCTGAAAAGTTGTTCTCCAAATGGGCTCTGCTGTCGTCCTAGAATTCTGAAGGAAAGAGCCTGAGGTGATCATCCCTGAGTGTTGTCCTGCAGAGAATGAAGTCATTATAAATTACAACAATTTTCTCTAAGTGGAGGCAAATACAGGGTATATAATGTCCTGCCCAGCATCTCAAAGGCTTCATGGAGATTTGAATATAGAAGTATGTCAGCTTCCTGCACGGTCCAAATTCTTCCAAGTGGCAAAAGCTCCTGCTGGGTCAGTCCCTTAAGCCAGACCAAACTAGTTTTTAAAAGAAGTTTCAGCTTCATCCACTCTTCCAGTCTGGTGGGCTTATCCTGAGCAAGGCTTTCTGCTAGGGAAGCGACAGAACCCCCCAAAAGAATGAAAAATTAGAGAAAGAGATAACTTTAGAATGGAACACTGATGTGAAAGACACGAAGGGTGAATAATAAGCACACCGACAGTGCTGTAAGAGAAATAAAAGATGAAAAAGAGGTAAATGCTTGCGATTTTAAAAGGAAGGGAGAAAGAAATAGATTTGAGAGATGGACAAACACTGAAGACAGGTGAGGAAGATCCAACATAATCCCTAAAGAAAATCAAAGCAAGGGAATAAAATAATGAAATTATCATTCACCAGAAAAACTTCCCCGAAAGAAAAATGATTTGAAACTATGCACTGAAAGAGGACCCTTTGTATCTGAGACTATCAACCCAGAATGGCAATCACTAACATATATTATGGTAAACTTTTTCAACCAAAAGAAAAATGAAGAACAGCCATTGGATATTTAGGCAAGAAGAACATGTAATTTATAAAGGGAAAAAGTTAGGTTATCATCAGATGTTTTTATTAGGCCCAAGGAAAATGGAGTAACACATTTAAGATACTCAAGAAAAAAATGTATGCCAGAGGATTTTGTGTATTTGAAAGCAAAACTTCCTAGTATAAAGGGGGAGGAAAAACTTTCCTTTAACATCCTAAGTTCAGTAGTTGAGGCTATGAAATAACTTGATAGCAGGCAGATTAACAGGGGCAAATTAATATAATAAATAAAGACATTAAATTTTAATATTACATGCACTGAGGCATCACAGAATAAAAGTGGATGCCCGAAGGCAGTAATATTTGAGAATTTATATGTCAGTGTAAGAGGGAAAGGGGAGAGTGGACGGGGCAATGTGGGCAACTTATGGAAGAGAAAGTAACTTTAAGAAGGATGAGGGGCCTGTAGAAGAACAGATGGCAGGTATGATAGTTTCTGACGGAGTTTATCTGGGCGTGGTGTGGACCTTTAGTCCCCCCTTACCTTGTAATAAGAGTCCATCCTCCCTTGTGGATGAAATTCCTGGGAAGAGGATTTATGACAGTTGGGTCCGTTTTTGGAGGATTGGTCTTCAGGCAGATGGGGGAGTTCAGAGATGGCCTCTTCCTGCATGCACTGCTCGTCAAGTGCCTCCAGTTCAAAATAAACAATATGCAGGTGCAGCCTGTTTGGGGGCAGCATGTCCCCGAACTCTTCCAGTAAAATTCTTATAGACATATAAGAACTTTGGGAATTAATGTATCCAAGAGGAATTTACTAAAAAATAAGTTTCAGACAACCAAACGGACTAGAGAGACATGAGCTGATGGACTAGTGGTGTGTGTTAAATATATTTACTAAAAAATTAATATTAAAGAAGGGTCAAAAAAAGAGAGAATATAATGTATAATGGCCATATGCAGCAATGTACAGATAATAAAACTATAAAAATAAGTGCAGGATAAAAAATGAGTATAGCATATACAAAAAATTTAACTGTTTTTACTAATCATAGTGGGCAGTGATAAATTAGCAGTGTTATGTGTATAAGTTCTCATGTGTATAATGTAATTGTGTAAATTCTGTTACCTCCTATGTCCTTGAGAACCAGAACTTTAGTGTAGATGACAGAGGTACAGACATATTATCTGTTAAAAGAGGTGAAGTTAAAATTCTGCAGCCGTGAAACTGAACAGGAAGTCTCAGTATGAGCCCGCGAGGTATTTTATTCTGTCCCAGCTCTTTCTACTGAAAGGTCCTAGAGATAACGACCAGTGCAGTGATAACGAGCATTCCTACTGCCCAGATTATGATATTAAAATACCATTTCCAACAACAACAAAACCCAGGGCTTTTTGAAGAAATGGTTGACTCCTGGTTTGTAGTAGGAAATGTTTAAGTCTGGATCATCCTGTCAGAGCAAATAGTCAGGAAGCTATCAAAGGCTACAATGGTTCTATCCAAAGGATTCCACAGCCAATTTGAAGAGGCTCCCACTGCCCTATAATGAAACAATTTGAATTTTAATAAGAAACCAATAATAATTAGAAATACCTTATGTTTAATAATAAGGAAAAACACATTACTTTTCTTTAAATTCATGAATTCCTAGTGAGTTAAAAAAAAAATTGACCACCTTTGCAGTATGACAGAGAACCACTTCATCTTGAAAATTGATAAAATAACCCAGATTTATCCTTCCTCTTCTAATGAATGTACCGGTAGGTAAGCAAATAGTAAATAAAGGGAAGTTCCCTTAAAATTATTATATCTAATAAACACAGTAAAAGTATAGAATTAGTACAGAACCATTTTGCAGCCTCCTCCTAAATTGATGGATGCAGGCCCTGAGCTACAGTGGTTGCTGTCATCAAACATGTAGAAACCGCCAGGCCACGATGAGCCTCCCGACGAAAGCACACAGCACCACCTAAAGCCTTGCCACGGGAATCAAGATAGAGCCGGACCAAGCCTCTGGATCCAGCTTCATGCATGAACTTCACCATGAGCACATAATCAGTAAAATCCAGGCTGGGAAACTCTATAGTTACCATGCCTGGGTCTTTTAACAATAATATTTGACGGAAAAGAAGGAGATAGAGGGGGAATCTGTAAATTAAAAGAAATGTAAGATATCAAAATTTTTTAATTTGGAAAATACGAAGTACTGGCAAGGATGCAGAGAAAATGGGCCAACTCATGTATTACCAGAGGGACTACAACATGGTAAAGTCACTGTGGAAAATAGTTAAACACTATCTTCTAAAATTAAAAATGTGCTAACCACGTGACCCAGATATTGTATGCTTTGGCATTTATTCCAGAGAAATAAAATGTTATATTTACAAAAACATCTGTACCTAAATGTTCATAGCACCTTTATTCATAATAGCCAGAAACTGGGGGTGGAAAAAACCCAAAAACCTAAATGTTCTTCAGTGGTGACTGATTAAACAAACTGATACATCCAGATTGTGTAATACTACTCAACAAGAAAAAGGAACAATATTATTACACACAACAATGTGAATGGACCACAAGGAAATTTGTTATGTATATAAAAATAGATACTCTCAAAAGGTTATATGATCTATGGATCTATACTGGAATATTCTTGAAGGAAATCATAGAGATAAAACACAGATTAATAGTGTTAGGGGTGAAGATTTGGGAAAGGAGAAGGTGGTTGTAGCTATCAAGAGGTGGTATGAGGAGCCTTGTGTGATATGACAGTTGTGTATCTTAATTGTGGTGGTGCATCTTAATTGTGGTGGTGCTAACCCAAAGATGTATATGTGAAAAAAATTGCATAGCACTGTAAACACACACACACACACAAACCAGTGAATATATAATTGATGAAATTTGAATGAATACTTTTTTTAAGTATACTTTATTGATTATGCTATTACAGTCGTCCCATTCTTTCTCCCCTTTATCCCCCTCTGCCCCGCACCCCTACCACCAGCATTCCGCCCCCTTAGTTCATGACCATGGGTCATACGTATAGCTCTTCGGCTTCTCCATTTCCTATACTATTCTTAGCCTCCCCCTGTCTATTTTGTACCTACCATTCATGCTTCTTATTCCCTGTACCTTTTCCCCCATTCTACCCCCATCCCCTCCCTGCTGATAACCCTCCACGTGATCTCCATTTCTGTGATTCAGTTCCTTGTTTTTGTTTTTTAGGTTCAGTTGTTGATAGTTGTGAGTTTGTTGTCATTTTACTGTTCCTAGTTTTGATCTTCTTTTTCTCAGATAAGTCCCTTTAACATTTCATGTATTAAGGGCTTGGTGATGATGAACTCCTTTAACTTGGCCTTATCTGGGAAGCGCTTTATCTGCCCTTCCACTCTAAATGATAGCTTTGCTGTATAAAGTAATCTTGGGTGTAGGTCCTTGCCTTCCATGACTTTGAATACTTTCCAGCACCTTCTTGGCTGTAAGGTTTCTTTTGAGAAATCAACCAATAGTCTTACGGGAACTCCTTTGTAGGTAACTCTCTCCTTTTCTCTTGCTGTTTCTAAGATTCTCTCCTTATCTTTAATCTTAGGTAATGTAATGATGGTGTGCCTTGGTGTGTGCTGCCTTGGGTCCAACTTGTGTGGGACTCTCTGAGCTTCCTGGACTTCCTGGAAGTCTACTTCCTTTGCCAGATTGGGGAAGTTCTTCATTATTTTTTCAAATAAGTTTTCAATTTCTTGCTCTTCCTCTTCTCCTTCTGGCACCACTCTGATTCGGATGTTGGAGTGTTTAAAGTTGTCCCAGAGGTTCCTTAGCCTCTCCTCATTTTCCTGAAGTCTTGTTTCTTCATTCTGTTTTGGTTGAATGTTTATTTCTTCCTTCTGCTCCAAATAATTGATTTGAGTCCCAGTTTCCTTCCCTTCACTGTTGGTTCCCTGTATATTTTACTTTATTTCACTTTGCATAGCCTTCACTTTTTCCTCTGTTTTGCATCTGTACTCAACCATTTCTGTGAGCATCCAGATTACCAGGGTTTTGAACTCCGCATCTGATAGGTTGGCTATCTCCTCCTTGCTTAGTTCTATTTTGGGAGTTTTGGTCTGTTCTTTCATTTGGGCCATATTTCTTTGTCTCCGTGCACCTATTACATAGTAAGGGGTGGAGTGTCAGGTATTCGCCAGGGTGGGGCAACTCATAGCTGCGTTGTGGCACTGTAGGTGGGGGAGGGGTCAGAGAGGGAACAATTCAGCTTGCTCAGCTCTTGCCATGTTTTCAGTCACTTCCCTGCTACTCACAAACTAATTGGGCCCTTCTGGTGCTGATTCCCAGGTGGATGTGCTTGTGTACATTCTAGGACCCTGTGGATCTCTCCAACAAGCTCTTCTGTGAGGCTGGGAGTTTCTCCTGCCCCCACAACCCCCACACATTTTAACAGCCAGAGGTTTTGAGGCTTTAGTTTCCCACACTGGAACCCTGGATCTGTCTTGCTCCCCAATTGTTCCTTCCAGCTTATCCGCATGTGAATGTGGGACCACCCAGTCTGCCAGCCACTGCCTTACCCACCTGGTCTACTGCCTTGCCATGCATCCACCTATGCCCCCATCTTGGCTGGAAGTGCCTGAATAAATTCTGCAACTTGTATCAGTGTCAATTTTATGGTGCTCCTATTGTACAACAGCCATGCAAGACATAAATATTGGCAGAGAAAGAGTCAAGGGTGTGTGGAACCACCCTTACATTTTTTTGCAACTTTCTGTGAATCGATAGTTATTTCTAAAAAGTTTTAGAAATGGACAAAACTAAACAATAGTAGTTAAGGATGCACAATTGGGTGAGAAAACTACAACAAAGTGTAAGGAAGTAGTTGCTATATAAGTTGTAGTGGTTCGTTCTGGAGGAAGGGAATTGTAATCCAGATAGGGCATGTGAAGGGACTTCTGACATGTTTGGTGAAGTTCTGTTTCTTGATGTAGGAGATGGTTATAGAAACTTACCAAACTGTGCATTTTTTGAAAGTCTTGTGTGTGTGGTGTGCATGTACCTATATGTGTGCACTCTCTTGATTTGCTTTTGTTTATGGAGCAGAGGAAAAGGTGAACAGGGGCTGTTTAAGCACACACAGTAGATTGCTTTCTGCTAATACCAGACAGCTGCTGAAATCAGAGGCTTAATGAGCTGGTACCACGCTCTTAGGTTTATGTCTTTGCATTAGCAGGGGAAACCTCCAAATGAATCAGGCTTAAGTAATGGGGTGCTTTCTGAATGGTTAAATTAGACTCTTTTGGTAGCAGTGAGCATAGACAATGTCATGCTTCACCTTGAGAATGCATGTTTTTAAAGATAACAGAAAATCCATAGGTTTGCCTGTGGTGAATTACAATCTAATGAATTTGCAATTATCATAAATTATTAAGCCACCACAGAACTGTAGCTAATTGGATTCCAAGGTCTATTAAAGCTTATAACCACTTATATTGATATTTTCAAGGCCCTCTTACATGGAGTGAGCATCTTTATTATTTTGTGTGGGGGGTCAGGGGATGAAATATCAAGACTCTTTTCTTTAAGGGAATGTCCGAGAATGCATTTGGCCTCCTCACCTTGTATGTGGGTAAATACTGGGATATATTATATGGACTTTAAAAGTAGTGTTGTGGATTTGATGACTATTTCCCCACCTTAACATTTCAAAGCAGCAGATGGCAGAAAATGACCATGTACAGAGTGGACTTTAAACAAATGCTGGCCATACAGACTCTATAGTGTACATCAGGTTTCTCTAGAAGATTCTTGCTGGAAGCATTCCTCAGAGAGGATTCTTCCAGATTTCCGCATGGAAAAGGAGAAACATTTACCCTTAAGTGTGATGTAAATGTTTTATCAAGGAAGAAATGTTCAGAAACTTTCTGAACTTTTAAATATAGGTGAGAACATAAATGTTACAAAGCATATGCGTAAGAAGTCTCAGAACAGTCATTGGGGAATTCAGGATGAAATCCTCAATTGGAAGATTTTACAGATATTGAGAGTGACAGTCTCATAATGAACACAGAGGGGTGAGAGTCAGTAAGGTAATTTAGAAGAGAGAAGAGTAGTCTAGTTACCAGGCTGAAGATGGAAGCTTCAGCGCATTGTGTTGGGGGGCTAGTACCACTCACCAACTAGCAATCCTCACCAGAGGGGATGCCACTATGTGTTCTATTCTGATAATTTCTTATTCTCTGTTCTCTTCCCTCCTTGTCCTCCATCTTTAGAATACCACCTATTTTTTCCCCTGTGTGTTTCCACTTGGTTTTTAGATAACAGTTGTACCATTATATCTTGAGTACTTAGAGATTACATGTCTAAGAGATGTAAGAGTAGTTTTAATAACAGAGAACTCCGCTGAGGTTTAATTTCCTCTCTGGGGCTTGGGCATTCTTTCTGAATATTCTGCTGTAGCTGTCTGGAAGAAAAATGTCAATTCCATCATACCTCAGTTTAGAATAAAGTAATTCTTATCAAGGTTGTACACCTACTTGTTATGAAACAATTTAGGCAGTTATTAAAATCATGAAGTGTAATGCTACACTAATGGGAATTTCACGTATGAAGAAAATACAGTCATCTCACTGGCAATCTCTTGTTGGTTTTAAAAAGCAATGCTCTGTTTATAAAAAACTTAATATTTTCCCTTCCATATGGTTTCTCTATTCAAGAAAATTAACCCTTGGTTTAGAATAGATAAATCTATAGAAGAAAGACTTATTCTAATGCACAATCTGTCTGTTATGAGACACACGGGATACTCGATTGTTAATGGATTATAATATGCAGGGGGTAAATAGGCATTTTTATTTGTAATGGCGCCATGGCTCATCATGTGACAAAGCAGCTACGGACACACTGTCTTCTGTTCTCTTGTCTGTCTGCCTGCCTTCTCTCTGTCGTCCTCAGTTAAGGTCATTTTTATTGAATAAGCCCCTAACCCACGTCTTGGAATTTTGTGCTTCAACTTTGGAGACATTTCCATCACCCTTCCACATTCTGCACACAGGCACACCATTCTGGTCCACCAGCAGGACCGCCTGCCCCACCGCGCACTCAGGGATCCCCTCCCTCCTTTTCTTTGCCCTCTCTAGCAAACCGTCTTTCAAGCTCTATGGTCATACACACAAGAGTCAGGTTTATTTTACTGATCTGCGTTCTGTCCTGAATGTCAAAATGTCCAAACCAGTTTTTGAATAAAAACAGTCTTGAACAACTTCATGACTCCTTAAAACATCTTTCCTCCTTTGATTACATTGGGCTTTTCAAGCTGCAGGAGACCAGGAGCTGTGTCTGCTTGTCTTCTCCCCTCCCCCATTGTAGCCGCATGTCTAACACATATGATTATATTTTTGTTAAATAATGAACAGAACAAAGAATGAATAAATGACAAAAGATTTGCTGACTTGCAACACTGTTTTTTTTCATGTTCTTTCTCAAACCTTTTTTTTAATTTCATGATTTGTGTATCGTGGCCTCCATTGAACTCTGAAGTGTATTTTTCTTCTTTTAATGACTATTTATTGAATATTACTCTTAACACCCAAGTTATTGCTGTGTGCCTAGAATTGTGCTGGCTGCTCAAATTTACCATACTTAGTGTAGCCGTGAGATCCTAATTCGATCCCAGAAAGCTCAGCATCCACTGGGTCTGGCGGGCAGTCAGGTGCAGAAGTGAATTTTTGCTGCCATAAGTACAGTGATGCTTACTTCGTACGATCTCACACGGGCAGAAGGCGTTAGACATAGATTCCACTTCTCCCTTCACAACCAGTGAATGGCATGAGAGAAATATCAAAAAAGTCCTGCAGCATCAAAAATAAGAATATTATTCCCCGACAAGTACATAATGTTTTTACTTTACTTTACTTTCTATCCAGGGTAGATAGAAATCATGCTATTACACACTGCCCAACAAACTTAATTTAAAAAATACATGATATTCACTTTCCATCCTTACCAGAGCATTGCTTATCGAATTCTCCGTCCAGAAATCTTGAAGGCAGAAAACAGCGAGCATACATACCACTGGGAATGTGAGAAGAAATAGCCACATAGAAACCTAAACATTATTTGCAGCCCCTGTGTTTACTTGAAAATGAATGCAAACCTTGGACTCCATTGTAAAATCATGTTTTGCTAGGAGTTACAATGACATCTTGGAAAGATGTGCCCGGATCTCAGGTTCTCCGTATCCCTGGCCTCACCCAGGGGTGTTGGCTAACCCTAGTTTGTGAAGTCTAGGTGTAGGGTTTGCAAGTTTGAAAGATCCTTAGGCTTAATGAAAAAAAAAAGTCTGCCCCTAAACACTTAGGTTATGGTAAGGAAAATAAAATACAACTTATAGAGACAACATAAAATCTGTGCCCAGCATAGATGCATAGAGCTTCGAGATTTCAGAGAGGCAAAATAACTTCAAACAGGGGTAATTTCCAAAAAGGTTTCAAGAGGAGGCAACATTTCAGGCAGTAAGAATCTTTTGTTATGTATTCAGTGAAAATACAGAACAGGATCTACTCTTTGGCCTTTCTTTTCCTTCCTCCTACATCAAATCTGTGATCACCTCGCCTTACATCTTCTGAAAATATCCTTATGAATTCTTGTATTTGCTGCAAGTTAGAGAACAATAAAATTAAGCTCGTTTAATAATTGTTTTCTAAAGAAGACTCTAAATAAAGACTTTACTGGCAACATGGGTATGATCAGGTTAAGGGTTGTGTGATGGGTATTCTGCGACTTAATATCCAGTTGTGGAGACATGTTCTAATGTATAAAGTTTTCTGAGACCACTCTCCAGGTAACTGAGGTGATGCTGTAGTGTTTGATGATAATATACACACTGTTTCTTATTTAAAAGCTTCTCTTTATCATGTTTTTTTAAATTATTGTTCAAGCAGGGTTGTGTCCATCCTCCCCCCCCCCCCCGCCCAAGCACTACTCTCCCCCACCCCTTTATCATGATTTTATTTCAACTCATGGACTAATTCTGAGTTTTTGAGTGCCTGATCTTAACTGAGGATTTCAATGCATTATGTTGCAAGAGGATTAAGTGAAAGGGGGTGGGACAGTCAGGGAAAAGATTCTGGAAGGGCAGATTGGGCTGGTCACACAGAACCTCATATGAGGTCCTGCCAGGCCTGGGCACTTAGGCTCCAAGTGTTGGGTGGGGGGAAGCAAGAAGGGTTTCAAGCCTAATGATGAGGTTGGCTTATCAAGTCGCTCATTCTAACATGATATAAATCCTCAGCTATGGGCAGTGGAATCAGAGAGGGTATACTCTGGAGACAATTAGGAAATAGAATTGATAGAATTAAGTAACTAATGGGAAATGGGTTTAGAGCAAGCCATGAGGAGGTGTCTGGATGCACACCTGTGTTTTGGAGAGGTTGGAGAGATGTAAAAATAGAAGTTAATAATAATGAAAACAAACAACATTGAGCACCTACTATGTGCCTGGTGTCAGACAGAATAATTTACATAAATTTTTAATCATCAAGCTTCATGGCAGTCCTTGGAATTTGGCACAATTAGGGACCTCATTTTATAGATGAGAAAGCCAAAGCCCAAAGGAGTTACTTAGCCTGAGATAACACAGGTTAGAATGGAGCAGAGCTGGGCGCCACGGGAATGACAATGCGTGAGATGGTATTGCTGTCCTCAATACAGTAGGCACTGAAGGAATCTCCCAATGGGTGGCCAGCACTTCAGAGTACACAGAATACCTTTAAACATGATATTTTAGTTTATCCTCACATAACACTGTGTAGCAGGCATTGCCATCATCATTTTACAAATGAAGAAACTGAGACCTGGAGGCAGGGAGTCAGTTGTCTAAGATCACACAGCAGGCAGGTGACATGCCTGGTTCTGATCAAACACTGAGTATTTGCAGAACACTGTGCTTTCTTCTTTACGCACACTATTGGTGAGCAACTAGCATTGCTCATACTGGTGTATATTCCATGTCATTCATGGGAAAAGCGGCGGGGATAAAGCTCTGACTCTGGAATCAGACACTTAGGTTGGCATCCCATTTCTTCTATATAAGACCTTGGTCAAGTGTCTTAATTTCTCTGAGCCTGTTTTCTCACCCAGGTAATCGGAATAATAATTGCATCTTTTGCTATTTTTATGGGGCTGCAGTCATAATTTTAAAAAGATAATTTATGCAAAGTGCCTGTAACCTAGTAAAATCTAATAAATGTTAGTAGTAATAGCAGTAGTTCAAAGAAATGACATGCAATTAGCCATGGAAGGAAATATCAAAATATATAAAATCACATTTGAGATGAACTTTAAAGGATTTCAGAAGGTACAGGAGGAACACTCCTGGGTTTAGGGGATTAAGAGTATTTTTAATCTTGATGATTCTTTTTATCTAGGCTGGCAGTAGGGTTTATGAGTAGAAGAGTTAAATTATTGGAAATGTGCTAAGAGAAGCAATTAGGCAACTCAATGTAGTAATCCTGGTGGAAGTGAGCAAGGTGGCAGTGGAGGGAATGGAAAGGAGGAGACGGAGAGGTCTGAGATGCTGCAGAGCATGTTAGAAGAGTTCCTCCCAGCATGCATTTGGGTTGCGTCCCCTCAATATTACTTGGTGAATACATAAGAAATGCAAATTCGTTTTCCAATTTGACTAAGCAAAAAATATAACCTGGACAACATTTGCTATGCTACACTTAAGTGCATCCCAGAATCAGGTTTAAGCAATTTGGGAGGTACATGTTGTTCTGATTGCTCGCACTTTGTTTTTATCCTTTGCAACAGGAAACCTGGAGTTAGTGTATGGATAGACTCACTTATCCACCTCTGCTATCCTGCCTGCATCCTGAGGAGCGTGTGTTTGTTGGCTTGTGTGCTTATTTGCATTTTTAGTTCTCAGCTTGAAGCATGGTCTCTGGGATATTTTCTTTTTTTTTCAGAATGCAGAAATATATAAGACGCAAAAATATCTACGCCCTAGTGGTTGTACCTAGTACTTCAGTCTCAGTTGGGTTTTAAATAGTTGCCCTGCTGTTGATCTGCATTAACTGTGAGTAGAGTGACCACTTTAAAGTTATTACTGATAGTGCTTTAATTTCCTGTATACTAGATTTAATGGAAGTGGTTAGGCTTTTTGTAATGAGCTGGGTCTTCATTCTATAACAGCTTTAGAATGTTTGTGATCTAAAACTAGCAGAAGGTCTTGAGAACACGCACAATTTTAGGGAAAGGAGAGGAGGGGCATTTAAGCCTGAAGGGATTCAACTTATTCAACATATCACTGGGCTGGCTTATCCTTGCCTGGCAGTCCTGGGTCCCCTGGGGCTGCTCATCTAGCACAGCTGGATGGCGTTTGCAGGTGCTTGTTCTGATTAGGAAAAGGGGTCGTCTCGGGTGATCTGGTTGAAGATAGACCCTTCCAGACGGGTGCCATTCCACTCATGCACCACAGGAGAGTATCAGGGACTGAAATAATCTCAGATCCAAGGTGACCAATGACTTAAAGAGTCATAACCGGGTTTTTACTTAATATGTTTCTATTTGACATCTGTTAAAATGAGTTCAGGGGTTTGGCATTTTCTCAGTTGACAGCCAAAGGCTTTTATGTCTTAATGTCTATGAACATAGCCTGGTTGGTCAAATAAGAATAAAGAATGAGCTGTCGCAATGATTGCCATTATCATGTCTTATGGTGGTAAGTTTGTAATTTTCACTATGTATGAGACAGCAAATAATAACACCACTGACAATTCACATAGTGAGGTCCAGGACTACCTCATTCAGTGATTGTCACCATAAAATCATAGCCCCCCTGCATCTCATCAAACATGCAAAATGCCCTTAAAGTGCTAGAAACAGGCAAATCTCTTTTTAAGTCTACTACCTCGTATATGCCTCATGTGCTCATAACTTACCTGAATGAATTCTTTAAATGAGCTGTTGATGTCCTTTTAGCCACTTTTTTCCTCCTAAAGAGATTCATGTTCAGCTGCAAGGTAACTTCTCTGTGGGAAATTTACAGGTCTTTCAACCATAAAAAACATTAATGCATAATACATAAACAAAACGTACGCTCTTTTTGCAAAAAAAAAAAAAGAGTGGGGATTGGGGGGCAAAAGAAAAAAGAAAAGAATTTAGTTGCTGCTTTCCAAAGGAAGAAAACATGAATCTTGCACTTTCATTTTTGATGCCTTTTTGCCTTTAAATATATGAGATGACTATTAATGCCCATATTCACAGCAGGGGGAGAAGGGAAATGGCAGTAAATTGTAAAGCACATTTACATTATAACAAGGCCTGTGGAAGCATTGTAATTTACACAGTTATTTCAACAGAGGTTTGGACTCCCTCCAATTTAATTTTCTGAAGTTAGGCTGTGCAGCTGGGTCTTTCCTGGTCTAATCTGGAAGTGTATCTCTTAAGGCTGTGGATTAGAGTGCCAGCCTGCCAGCTGTCACCAAGGAGCATCATTTACAGCCACTGAGGTCCGAGGGCAAAGCATCAGCATCACTTTTTGTGGACACGGCAGCCTAGGTAGCTTCATAAACTCTGTTTCAAAGAGCAATGATCGATATTTCATGTTTAATGATGCAGGGCTAAAATTAGTATAGATTTTGTGTCTTCTACTTTTCCAAATTATGCAAACATTAGTAACCCCCTTTTTAGTGTCCTTATTACACTTTCATTAAAATAAGACTGATGGGGCGGGGGGAATGAGGAAGCCTGGTGATATTTAATTGGATGATTGAATAGGCAAAAGTGTCAAAAGTAATTTTGGCTTTTAACTCTTATTCAGTAGTTAGCCTCAGGTTAATATGAAATTATTCCCAACATGAAAAATAAAAGATATATGTAAGGGGCACAGGTTTTGTCATGGTAGCTACACAGTGAGGTAAATTGCAGGTTGTTTTCACATTTTGAGTTACCTCACGTGTTCTGAAATATATGCTGAGAATAAAATGGCCGGGGCACAAGTAAGAAAAGTTAAAAGGTTGATGTTTAGACAGAAGTACATTTCAGAGAAAAAAACAATTTTGTGTGGCCTTTGGATTTTAAACTTGCCCAAAGAACATACCCTGCTTGTTTAGACAGTAGACGTGGCCGGGACAGAAAAAGAATAAGAACAGCGTGTTATTATTGGGCAGGTAAGGGACTGAGTGGCCGAAGAGACGAGCTGCTCTAACCTTTGGGCTACATTCTTCCATGAGTGACAGGAGAGGCGCCTGCAGGATTAAGGCAGGGGAGGAAACTGGGCACAAAAGTACAAAACCCAGCTGCCGCCGCCCAGTCCAGCGGTTCACTCCCCAGTCACCGCAGAGCAGGCTGTGGTGAGTAGTCAGTCAGTCGTCCTCCCAGCAGCACAGCCTGCCTTTCACCGCCTCGTCTAACGCTGATTTCATTTGAAGAAATGGGATTACGAATTATGGAATGCTACATGCCTGGGTCACATCTGAATAATTGAACTTGTAGTTTGCAGAGGGGCTTAGCCAAAATTTCAAAAAAAGGCAGAAGTAAAATAGAGCACGGTAGAAATTGCCCCCTCATCTGGTGAGTCACGCTGAGCCAGAAACCTGTGGTTAGACCCTTGAATTGACAACTTTTCTCTTCTGCTACCCTCCGATTTCATGCTAGGGCCTCCCACTGCTCAAACTCTATCCAAAGCCACAGAGCAGAGGGGCCTGGCTGATAAAGTCCAAAATGATGAGCCTTCCGGAGCACAGAGGAGAATGGAGAAAGGTAGAGTCTAAGTAGGGGGGTGATAAAGAGTGTAAAGTTCAGTTATGCAAGATGAATACATTCTGGAGATTTACTCTGTGACAATGTACTACAGTTAGCAATACTGTAGTATATACCATCTCAAGTGTTCTCACCACACACACATAGAAAAAGAAAATGATAACTATGTGAGGTGCTGAATATGTTAATTAGCTTATGTGATGATTTCTCAATGTATGCGTATATCAGATGTACACGTTAAATAATGTACAACTTTAACTGCCGATTATACCTCCATAAAGTTGGAAAATATAATGTTAAATAAAAAAGAAATCTACAGAACAATTTAAAAAGTATAAATGGAGGGACAGAAAAGAATCCACAGAGGACTCACAACTTCTTGGGATCTGGGGAACTACTAAGTTTTCTTTTCATCCCAGCCAGGTTGATGCATTCAACTCATTTATTCAAGAAATATTTATTAGTACCTCCTAAATGCCTCATCTGGGGAATAGGCACCTTAAGGTGAATAAGTCACCACCCTGACTGCCTGATGGGGGCAGTGAGGGTTGGGTAAAGAGATAATGCTAAAACAGGGGTCACCGCAGGTTACTGAGGAAGAAGGGGGGCTACCCAGCCCTCCTGTTGAGTTTGGAAAGCCTGTATGGTGGAGGGACAAGATGGGGTCTTCCTGAAGGAAGAATGGGAGTTGGCCAGCAGGAGCTAGGAACACACTGTCCTCGAATGTCCAGTAAAAAAGCATGCGAGTTCCCGGACTGGGTGAAGTTTCATGTGACCTGACTCGGAGAGGGAAAGCATGGGGCCCGGCACGGCACTGGGGCTGGGACAGACGACCTGGGCCCCAGTGCACCAGGCCTTGGCGGGGACCGTGGAGTCCATCTGAAAGCACTGGAAGCTACGTTGGTTTCCAGTAGGGAAATGGCACTGCCAGATATAACATCAGAGACAAAGAGGATGAGTGGGAGGAACCAGTGATTAGAAAGACCAATTTGTATGTTTTTAATGGTAAATTGAAACAAAACTTTCTCAAAGAGCGAAACTTTGAGCGAAGATCTGTTGAGCAAGCCATCTTCCTTATCCATCTCCAAGAAAACGAGGACGTGGTTTGGCCAATTGAATTGAAGTGTTTTTGTATAGTTAGCTTAAATAACCAAATGATGAAATCAATCCTGCAAATTGTCAGCAGAGCAGCTGTTCAGAAGGCTCTCGTTAGTCATTGACCTTATGTTTAATATGATTCCCTGGAACGTGGATAGTCAGATTGAATAAAGTACCGCTTCAAAGCCTTTCCCACCCAGGCAAGCTCCCTGCTTTCAAAGAACCGAGGAAAAGAGAGTGGTGGGCAGAGTGCGAAAGCCCATTCCTTCCTGCCCCCCCAAATCCCTACGGCAAAAGAAAAGAAGAGGGCATGTCACAGGCACAGCTTAGAGAAGAAAGTGCTGGGACTGCTAACAGCTCAGCCTCTTTCCTAATCATAATGGAGGGGTAAAAAAGAAAACATTTATGACCTAAAAATTCTCCTGGGTTTCAAGAATAACTAAGGCTTCTTATCCAACCTACTTCCTTTCTGGAGAGTGGCTTCAAGCATGGCCTTTTATATGACCTGGAGTTGTTGCTTATGTTACTGAAGGAAGGATGGGCTATAATGAAGGGTTAGGTGAGAGGGCTGGAGGGAGGAACAGAGAGCAGACGAGGAGACTTAGAATAAGGACCCAGCATCTATGGTGCTGAAAAGTCTTACCTTGAAAATAAAATGCCACATATACAATTAAAAATAATTCTATCTCTATCATCTATCTATCTATCTATCTATCATCTACCTACCTATCTGTCATCCCCATCTTCCTACCCATTTATCATATGTATCCTGCCTGTATAGTACTTGTCTCTACTTACTGTGAAAAATGTACATGTAGGAGGGTTAAAATAAAAAATAGAGAAGTTCACGCATCGTGTAGTGAAGGGGGAGGGGGATAATTGTACTAACAGCCTGGAAATAATCGTTCTGGCAATTGAATATTTAATTTAGCTTAAGCCTCTGGCAGCCAAGGCAAAATAAACAACCTCTGTAAGACTTATAAGTTGTTATTGTTGATGAAAAGAAGTGCCCTATTATGTCAAATGAGAAGCTATGCTATAGTAATAAATCCTAAAGTCTTATTCTTTTATATAAGGGAATCTGTAGCAAAATGTGCAGTGCCTTATACAGCAAATTTGCAGAAGATGCAGGAATATTCTTCATTTGAGCTTTGTTATAGAGGTGTTGGATATAAAAGCAGCAGCCTTTAATAAAAAGGAACTGAAGACCATAACCTGCTTCATCCATTAAGATTCTAAATAAGAAAACTCTTAAGACACTGCCAAAATAAAATAAAATAAAAACAACAACACCTCTGAACTTTTATAGCTCTATGGCTCATCAAGTTAGGATTTTCTGTTTTACAGTCCTGGGTTATGGCTTACACTGTCGCTTCTGAGTTAGGGTTCTTTCCGTTACAGAGGGAGCGCGAAGAGAGAGACAGTGAGAGTGTAGTTTCAACCAAAAGTGCCTTACGCAAATGAGAGGATCTACTGGCTCACGAAACTGAAAAATCCATCCGTATCAGCTCCAGTCTGACCCAGAAGTTCACAGCATCCCTAGGGCCCTGGCTCCTTGGCTGTTTTCCTTGGCCTGCATCCTCTTTGCTCTGTTATCTGTTTCTTCCAGTTAGTGTTTCTCACAACAGCACATACTTCTGTTGCAGTTCCAGGGTTGCTGACATTTCAAAATTCTGTTTCCAAATTCAGAGGAAGGAGACAAAATTCTTCTCCAAATACCAAAGTGAAGTTTAACATTGGTTGGGAAACTAAGGCCAAAATGTAAGGTTGAATAAATTAATCCAGATACAAAAGAATAGATAATTTCATATGAAATTCTAGAACAGGGAAAGTTAATCTACCATGATAGACACCAGAACAAGGGTACCTTTAGGAGACAGGAACTGACTGTACAGGGGCACAAAGGAACTTTCTGGAGTGAGAGAAATGTTCTGCATTTTGTTTTGGATGGTGATTCTACCAGTACATTCATTTGTCAAAACTCACTGCGCTGTATGCTTATGATATATGCATTTCACACTCTTAGCAAAGAAAGCCCAAGTACTAAAAAGAACATCCTCACTGATGAAAGAAGTGACTGAAGTGGCTAACATTGGAAGCAGGGAGACAGGAGACTATCACAGTTGGCTTAGACCAGACTGAGAAGTAGTGGTCAAATTCTGGATATATTTCTACATTGGGCCCAACAAGATTAGCTAATAGATTGAGTGTGAATGATGAGAGAAAGACGGGAGTAAAGGCTGACTCCTGTGTTTCAGTTCTGTGTATCTGGGTGAATAGCGATACCATTTCCTCAAAGGAGGCAAGAATGGTGAAGAAGGAGGCTTAGGTGTGAGGGTACAGGCAGGGAAATCAAAACTTTGGTTTTGAACTTGAAATGTCTGTCAAGTAGGCAAGTGGATGTGTAAGGGCGTTCAAGGACAGGTCGGGGCAGATATGTAAAGTTATGGCACTGGTGCAGACCCCCCGAGGAGTGAGGATAGACAGGGAAGGGAAGAGGACAGAAGCCTGGGAAGGCTGTGGGCATGTGTCCAGAGGGGCTAAGGTTTGTAGGATTGAGGAGGATCCGGGAGCAGCAATGAGAAGAAAGAAGGGTCCCATCCTCGCTCCAGATGGTGTATTGTGTGGAACATGGGGAAGCAATGGCCACCGCCTGAGAGGACTGCAAGGAATAAGTGTGATCAGCGATTTATCCAAGTTTGTCATCAGCAAAATCCTCTATATCCCAAAACTCCTTTCTGAAGAGTTCTTTGATCTTCTTGCTCTAACGAAAGCTTAGCTGTCCTCGGAACATAAAGGCAGCATTCAGTTAGAACAAGATAATTAAGAGAATGTCCAAAGAAGCTGAGGAAATAGAGGATTTTGCTGATGACAGATTGTGCATCCCAAAGAGGTCGTTGGAGAGGTCTGAGGGATTGGGAAGAGGTGAGTGATTGGCTCAAATTCTGGAATGTACAGTGCAGTATGAAGTTAAAGAGACTGGGTAATGAGGCATGACCTAGGAGACTTCGATGGCTGGTGGTAGAAGCATCTTAAGACTAGCTTGATGGTCTTTTAGGGGCACAGGAGTTACTTAGTCCTAACCGGGGCTTCCTCTTGGCATTTCAGCAGTTTGTGGTGATGAGGCAAGTAGTGTGATCTCAAAGAATGGTGGTCTTCCCAGGACCAGAGTTTTGTGGGCCGTCCTTAGATCCCGCTGGGACAGGCAATTGTACCAGGAGCTTGGGCAGACTTCCAGCATATCCCTGAACCACTGTGGCCAGGGGAATGGGATTACAGAGACTGTGGGTACCTGAAATTTAAGAACGGATGTGGGCTTGTCTTTGTGTGTATGTGTGTGTCTGAGCAATGGGGCTATGCGAAAAAGTCACTGGGAATTACCAAGAGACAAGAGAGGATGGTCACTGAATGGCCAAACCCAGCTCACGTTCGTTGGAGCCCCTCATCCAGCAACCAGGAAACATAATACTGACAGCAGAGCAAAGTTGAGTGGATGGATCTATATAAACATATCTCCACTCCAGGAAAGTAACAGGAAGTGTTATCTTTAGCGTTGAAAAAAATCACACAATTTGACTGGCAGTATTGTATTCCAATTTGATCAATGATGAAATTGTTTTGTATGTTTAAGAACTTATCCATGGCAAAGCCCAGAACATGTAATAGTGTATTATCTTAATTTTGCTAATAATTATCCTGAAATATTATTGCCCATAAGTACATGGGTCAATTTTTAAGATGCTTCTTTTTCCCCCTCTACAGGAAGAAATGAAAAGATTGCAGAATCCTTTAGAACAAGTTAATGATGGAAAATATTTACTTGAAAAGTAAGTAAAAAATATTAAAGGAAATTAAATTATTTGCAAGGCTATAAAGCTTGTATGAAAAAAAAGAAACTACCGGGCAAGGCGAAAATTAATAAGTAATTTGACAGTTTCTTATGCTATCATTGTGGTCAGGACCCAGATATGTGTGTCATTTGAGGTAAAGTTAGATAGGTTTATGACTAGTTGAGCTCTGATAAACAAGCTATGCTGATTAACAGAGTAATATGATGCCTGCAGATATCTCTGGTGGTGTGTTTGAGGGCTGGAAACTTAATCCTGCTCTGCCTTTGGCTTTTAATCAGGGATGTGTATAGAAGGCAATCATAAATTTGCAAAAAAAAAGCACAAGGGTTATACAAAAAAGAATAGAATGAACATTGAAAATAATACTTAAGAATGGAAGAAAACTGAGCTAAAAAAAAGGCAAGAAGAAAGAGATGAAGTTGAACAGAGATAAAAGTAAAGTCTTCCATTTAGGTTTTTAAAAAGCTGTATAATTAGAACATGCGAGAGATGTATTCTGATTTCAGTTTGTGGGTTTAGAGGTTTTATCTGATGTTAACATGAAACCATGATTTTATATGGCTTCTAAAAGTATTACCAGAATATCAAACTGATTAGTAGCCATGCATTGCCAAGATAAAGGAGGAAAAATTAGCTGTCATTTATTGAGTATTTATAAAGTGCTCTATGTGAGTGAAGGCTTACAGACGCCTCCCCGTGGAACTCTGACCACAGCCTGCTGATACAGGCGTTATTATTACTTCCACTTTACAGACCAGGAAAGAGGCTCAGGGAGCTTTCAGCACTTGCATAAATAAGCCCGGCTAAGAGTGGTGAGGAAGGACGAGGATCTAACCCGGGTCTGAACGCCCCCAGAGCCCCTCCTCTCAACCACTCATGAAGTCCAAATGTCAAGCCCACATGCGTGTCGTGCTTGGCTCTGAGCACCACATTTCAAAGGTACATCAACATCCCCAAGAGCACCAGAGGTGGTCAGTTAAAATTGTGAGGATTCTGAAATCATGTGAAAGTACTCGAAAAAGCTGAGGATGTGTATCTTGGAGAAAAGAAATCTCAGAGAGGACATAATGGCTACCCTTAAGCATCTGAAGGAATTTTTCCTTTAAAAGAAGGGCTAAATTGTTCGTCTTGCCCCAGAAAGCAGAATAAGGATCAATAAACAGTATTTATGGGGAAACAGGTTTATGACTCAGAGAAAGGATAACTTTGTGAAAATTCAGCCTGCCCAACAGAATGGACTTCTTCATGAACGAGTGAGCTGATAGATCCTGGAAGTGCCCAAGAAGAGTGTAAATGGCCGTTCATCTGAGATGTGCTGTTGATAACACTCTGAAAATGGAGAACCTTGGACTTTATTCCTCTTTCTGCTTTTTCCTAGCTTGGTGGGTCTGGAAACAATTATTTCACCACCCTGAGCCCCACTTTCCCCATCTTTAAACATGAAGATAATAACCCTGGCTTGACAGTCTGGTTGGGAGCGTTAACTCAGACACCCACGACAAGACCGCCTTCCATGCCAGCTCCCTCCCTTTCCACCTGGACAGCTTCTCAGGGCCACTCTCTCTTCATGATTCTAAGAATTCTCCATGTCTCCCCTTGAGGGACATCTTCAACCCTTTGATCAATCCACGTTCCTGGGTTATCTATGGATTTAATTTATCCTTGTTATGTCTGTTCTCATTAATATGTGTAAATAAGAATAAAATAGCTCAATCTTTCTACCCCCCTCATCACCACCATCATTAGCTATAGGTAAATAATAAGAACTGAAGAGTTTTTTGCTGAGCTAGAAATAAGATTTTTCTTCTATGGAGATTTAGTGTTGTAATGACATGAGATCCATAGTTCTTCACCCCGGATGCACTTAGAATCACCCAGGGAGTTTAAGAAAAATGCCCCGACGTAAGCCCCATCCCAGACAAAGTGAATCTGAATCTCTGGGGGTGAGGTCTTGGGATAAGTATTTCTTAAAAGCTTCCTTCATGTGATTCTAATAAGGACCTGGGGTTGAGAACTAGTGGTCTAGCTGCATTTTAGACCCCTTTTGGTCATTCAATAATCTCACACTGCTTAATTCTCTGAGGACATACTTTCTCCGTGATGTTCAGCCCATTTATCTATTAAACTTGACTTTACTTGTTTTTCATGACTGACTTTAAAGTAAAAAGTGAACTCCAGAAGTTTTTGTCCTGCTAATGGACCTCGGCTCTATATTAAACCTCTCTCTAACACTGGCGTGTGTCTTTCCCATCCCCCTGCCCTCAGGAAGATATATGAAATTAATAGTATGTGTGTGGGCTCCTGCCTCCTCCACTGTTCTTTCCTTCTCATTACCTAGAGGCCTGTGAGAGCTAAAAGCTTCTGGAAATGGCCAGTTTGCTTTGCATGCTTGCTTTTCCCAATCATGATCGAGGAATCCCAGGGTTGGGAATTCAAGTTCTGCTCAAAGCACGCAGGCCTATGGGGTAGGTTTCCTTCTCGAGCTTGTCCAGGACGGAGAGAAAACCAACAACGGCTGCCTGCCCTCACACCTGTACCCGTGTGCCTGGAATTCTGGAGTTTTTTCTGGTCTGCTTTAGGGCAGGGCTGTGTCCTTGAAAGCTGTCGACTTTGATGGAAAAATTGGTGTACTTCGAGTGAGCAGACTAAGCTTTCATTATGGCTGTAGCTGACTTAGATGTGATGTAAATCATCACAGCTACTTGAAATGACCGTAAGTTCAGCGATAGTGGTGTCATAGCACTTGATCAGTTATTCCCCCTTGGAACATTACATTTATTCTGAATGCTCAACAGGGCTTTGTGGCGGGTGACGTGAGGGGAGGGGAAGCTGCAACTCCGTTCTGCTTGAGACCATATATAGGGCCAAGTGAGTGCCCCTGCGTGTACACGTACACACGTACACACATGCACACATGCACTGACTGAAGTCAATAAATAGAGAAGAGCAATTAGTAAGGCCATTAACTAGGAGACTGCTATGACTCTATTGTATGTCATAATCATTTACTAACTTACATAAGACCTTAGACTGGCGGCTATGTTTTTTGTAAATGTTGCATCAGGCCGCGTCTTTGTTATAAAATGTGTGATCACAAGCTGCATATCCTCCTGACATATCACCCACAGACAATTATTGATGCAATGCCCTGAAGTTATCCAGTTTAAGCCTACAGCTCTTTGTAGTTTACAGTTTGCTGAGAATGTATAAATCGGAACCCCAAATTGGCAAATTTGTTAATATTATAGAAAAGTTCTCTTTATGAAAGCTTGAGCTTTGTCCCTAGTTGCTGTGCATCTACAGGTCCCACCACACCTCACCTGCGTCTTCGTTGCTCAATTTCATAATGTATTACTTAGGGGTTTAATTTACAAAGCCTTCAATTGTCCTTGATATAAGCCTGCTGTCCCTCTGAGAACACAGAATTATAAAAATGAGACTTTACATGCCCACCAGCCCTTGATTAGTTCCCTTTAATAACATCTATCACATTTATAATTACTTAATATTTATCTTCTCCTGGACTGTAAAACCGTAAGAACAGGGACCATGTCCAGTGCTTTCACCATTGTCCCCCTGTGCTTTGCATCATTGCTGGCGCATAGAATATATTCAATATATCTGTAAGTGAGTGAACAAGGGTGAATTAATAATAGACCCTGAATACCAACAGCACAGAGCAAACAAGAGTTGTTGTTTTTTTCCTTTTCCCTCAACTTCCCAGCTGGGTAATTACAAAGCTATCTTGAGCTGATGGCACCACCTAGTGGCCATGTATGAATTTATCTGATCTACCATGTTTTCCCCACCGCTAGGTTATTCCTTTTTAAGAGGGGAAGATAAGTGCCGTATCCTAATAATGCCTCCAGCACATTGTTTTTTCTTATCTTTTCTTTACTATCACCATAGTCGTGGTTCTCATTATCTGGCCAATTTGAATACCCTCCTGAATGTTTTTCTTCATTCTCCTTGCTCACTCCCACTGCAAACCATCCTTAAATATCCCATTCATCACATTGTCCTGCTTCAAACGCTTTATGCGTCCCAGTAGCAATGAATTTCACCCTGTAGATCACAATCCATTAATGGTTTGTTAAATAAATTTGATGAGTAATCACTGGCATTTTAAAAATCTGATATATAATTTTAAAATGTCAGAGAACAATATAGGTAGTTGGGGAAATAATGTTTCTTGAAAATTTTATTTCAGTTTTAAACACACACACACATGCACACATACCCTTACACATGGCTGTGTACTGGACTGGGCTATCAAATACTTTCCTTATGAAAACCACAGTCAGTAGCATTAAGTTTAGTAAGTCTTATGTTAAAATCCTCCAAGCAGTACTTTGTGGTAGTTAGGCTTGAGTTTTAATGTGGTTTCTTCTGAGTTTAACATAATCACTCCAAACTTTAGATTTCTCAGCTGCATCTTGTGGAAACTAATACTCAATTGATAGAGGCTACTGTAAGAATTAAATCAGAAGACATGTAAAATGTCT
Organism: Mormoops blainvillei; assembly: GCA_004026545.1. Lineage (NCBI taxonomy): Eukaryota > Metazoa > Chordata > Mammalia > Chiroptera > Mormoopidae > Mormoops > Mormoops blainvillei. The sequence goes on along the minus strand of PVJD01004335.1, from coordinate 24,722 downwards.
ATGACAATGATTTGTACACATCATGGGGCCAATGACTATTACTTTTCCGACTATCCGCTGCTGTCAAACAGCTTTCTTTATGGTCTAAAAATAGCCTGAAGTTTTCACCTCTGCTTCTTTATTTTAATATCTTCCTTTTAATAACCTTTCATGTCTCAATTACCTAATTCCTGTGCATTCTTCAAAATCCAGCCCAAGTGCCACCTTTTCCATGAAGCTTTTCTTGACCACGCTGGCACCCAGTGGCTCTTACAAGCTCGTTAGGAGCAGTGACTATGCCTCTATAGTGCTCTGCCTTTCTCCAGGGCAGAGATTCACCTTTGTTCATAGTGGGTGGGAGTTTTGGAAAAGCTCACAAGGTAAAAGGAGTAAAGACTCAATGGCAGTGGCATTGTTTGGGATGAATGAGATCCTCTCTACAACTTACTAGTAGACATTGTCATGGGACTTATAACATTCTCCTTATGTTTTTTGTCCCCCCTGAAATGATTCAGTATTCTGCTTTCCTCTTCACTTAAGAGAAGTGATTTTTATGCCTTAGATTTGAATGTTGAACTTAGTGGTAGAAATAAAAAGAACTGGAAAGATTAAAAGCAAAACAATATTTTATCTCTATTATATGGTTATTTATCTGTCAATAGGAGCTTTTAGGACTGTTATTAAAATAAAAAATTTGAATATATGGTCTGCCTTTTAAAATAAATATAATTGACGATATTACTGCTATAAACATTAACTTTCTGGATTGAGCTATATTGAGACATTATTTCTGTTTACAGTCACCAGTTGGCCATGGATGTGGAGAACAATGTTGAAAAATATCACCTCAATCTACAACCTTTGGAATCGAAGGTGAAAATGTAAGTTATTTTAAAGTTTACATTAAAGTACTAGTTTTAAACTCCTTGTTTTATTAACTTCTGAATTACTCTGGAGTTTTGTGGTAAAAGAAATACACATTTAGTTACTTCATATTTGTGGGTTATACATTATTTCCTCTCTGGTCTAAGCAGCAACAAAGCTGTTTTGGGCACACAGCACCATCTACTGGATAGCATCGGGCATTATTCGATTGCCATCAGTTCATTTCTAGGTTTTCCCCTTTAAGTCTGAATATTGTCTTTCATCTTAGTGACTTGGTTAATTCCATCTTGGAACAATATGATTATTTCTACTCAGGCCATTTCTTTATCTTTCTCTCTCTCTCTCTCTCTCTCTCTCTCTCTCCCTCTCTCTCACTCTCTCTCTCTCTCTCTCTCTCACACACACACACACACATGCTTTCAACTCTCTTCTTTCTTCCTACTTCTACTCCAGCTCTCATCTAAATATTTTGGAAAAGTATGTTTTGTCTTTCTTACTTCCTATCCTTTTATTTTTCATTCTCTCTTATTAAGGCCAAATATGAGTCCCTTTTACCCATTATATGTGACGATTGCATTAAAATTGTGCTAAAACACCTCAATAGTAACAAAAATGAAACTAATAAGATACAAAGTGACACAGGCATATTATAAAACATTTTAAAATGACAACCTTTTAAAACAACTTTTAGGAAGAGAAGGGGCCTATCATAATCACCGTAGAAACAATTTTAAACTGGCTGTGCCTGCTCTGTGACCCTTTCCCATTCTGACTTTCCTTCAGGGGTGCATATAAGAGTTGTCACTGAGGGTGTATAAAATACACACACTCGGCTTAACGCTCTGAGAAGCTTGTATCTAAGAAATGAAGTACGCCTGAGCCTGGCCAGGATCACTGATCATTTGGAAAAAGCCCAGAGGAATCTTTAGATAAGAAGCCGCCCTGAAGAAGGGAGCCCTGGGGTGTACAACTCTGAAGGACAATAAGCCATGGCTGGACTTAGGAACTGAGAAAGAAGTGGTGCAGATACATGATGTCCTGCTGGATAAAAACAAATATGAATTCACACCTCTGTAAATTTACGTCAGTCTTGGTTATCAGTAAAAAGCGTGCCTCCAAGCGAGCACACAGGGCTACCTCTCAAGGTAAAGTTCAGACATGGCTTCTGAACAAGTAGGGCCTCCCCAGGAAGCTCTGTGTTATACTCACTAAATGAATAACAAATCAGGCCACCAAGCCATCTGACATAAGCAGTGTGTCAGCCTCACTACACAAGGTGTTAGCTTCCACACCATACGTTGCTTTATCCTTAGGAATTTTTCTCTTATAACAGTGTCCTCTTCAATGAAAAAGTACTGGAAAGGAAAGTTGGCTGTGTTAAAGTTAGAGTGTTTAATTTGGATGCTGAAATGAAGTTAGGAAACCTCCCTGTTGTTTCTTAGTTTTCATCGTCTCTAATAGGTAAAGGCAGAGGGGCAGGTGCCAGGAGGAGAAACAGACGAAGGCGAAAACTCCGAGCCTGAGATCCGAGCTCAGAAAGGCAGGGATTTTCCATGTGGCTGGTTCGATGGAGGAGCCTCGGCTCAGTTTGGCGCAAACCGAATGGCCTTATCTCTTCTAATAACCCTGGACCCCGTTTCCACTCACTGGCGGGGGATGAGGGGGAGAAAACTTAATCTGCCCAAGTAATGGAATTTGAGTCCCATTGGAGAATTTAGTCCAGTTCAGTGACTCTTGTCTAATCTGGTTATTAAATTCCTAACTGTTATGACAGATTAAACGCCTCCCCTCCGCACACATCCGACCCCCGCAGCCTGCCCCGCTCCTTCCCTTGCTCCCGAACCTGCCCTCCCGTCTCTCCCCTCCTGCCTTCATGTCACCTCTCTCACCCCTCATTTGCTTTTCTCTTTATTTAAGAGAAATAATTTTCATGCCTTGGATATGAATGTTGAGCTGAGTTGTAGAATTAAAAAGAACAGAAAAGGTAAAAGGCAAAATAACATTTTATTTATATGCTAGACACCACGGCTGCCCAAATTTCCTCATTGACTGTGAACACTCGAGCTTCCAGGCAGTTGTTTCCTTTCAAACAACCCAAAGGAGCTATTTTATTACTTATGGGAAGGGCCACTGGGTCTCTCCTAAGCACCCCACCAATGGTATAAGCTGTACCCCTTGCTGTGCTGGGGCTTCCGCCCCCAGGACGACCTTAGCATCCTCCACAGGGAGAATCTTGACATACCCCTATCCATTCCCACTTCCCGAGAGACGCTTTTAGACCTGCAGAGGCATGAGAGATGGGGCCTTGTCCCAGGCTCCTGAGTCACTGTCAGACTTCACAGCTTTTTTCTTAGAGTCTTCTGATTTCTGTTGATTTGTGGGAACCAGCTGAACATTTATCTTTTCTAAGGGGATAGAGAGACGTGAGGTTAACTGCACCACAGAATCTGCTTTTCCCTTCCCTGAAGAGGAGGATCAAGTAGTAGGTTCCAATGAAGATTTTGTGGACAGTCCAGCCCCTGTAAGTCCTGAGATGGTGCACCGTGGCAGGTCAAACTTTGAACATAAAAGATAAAACGAGATGCCCTGGCTGGTGTGGCTCATGGGTTGAAAAGTCGCCAGTTTGATTTCTGGTTGGGCCACGTGCCTGGGCTGTGGGCCAATGCTGGTTGGGGGCTTGCAGGAGGCAGCTCATCGGTGTTTCTCTCACACATTGATGTTTTTCTACCTCTCTTTCTCCCTCCCTTCCCCTCTCTATAAAAGGAAATTAAAAAAATAAAAAAATTTTAACAGATAAAGCAAGATGAGAATTGTCCTTGCATATCAGCGCTTTTTACTGTGTACCTGCACTAGTGGATAGGTCAGGAAAGGCTCTCAATTGTTTCCTCACACTCAAGACAATATAAAAAACAAGTAATTTGATTAAGAAAGACTACACCTGTATGTGGCAGTGCAAAGTACCGTTGGAAGGAAGCCGAGGACTACAGGGAAAGGATGTGTGTGTGGCAGGGGGGCGTGTGGGAATTTAGATGAAATGTCAGAAAGGGTGCATTGCCTGGTTCATGAACATTAAGAGGCAATTTTGAGTTTTAGACTTGGAGGATCAAACTGCATCAAAAGGGCAGAAGCAATCAAAATTGCACAGCTATTAATAAAACGTCATTTGGGGGGAGATAAAAGGCAGGTTCGCTGCAGATCAAGCAAAGGCAAACCTCTGAAGCCAGAAAACTTAGTTAAAGCAAAAGTAAATACCGAGAGAACCACAATGAAGGCTCTCAGTGCAACTCTAAGACTAAAGATGAATTTATTCTGAAGAGTCAAGGCTAGAACAAGGGTCTGGGAACAACGCACTCCTCCAAGGAGAGCAGGCTTCAGCACAGAGGCCTGACCCCCAGGAAGAAAACAGACTCACCAGATCCCCTCAAACCTCTGCCCTTCACGTCAGAGTCACATCTTGCACATTGTAGTAAGATCTAAAATATATCTTCTGAGCACTAACCATCATTTAGAAGTTGTTCACTGACTATGTGCAACCCTTTTCCTTACGTTTTAACAATGTATTTTGTGTGTGTGTGATGGAACACTATAGAGCTTTACTGACTCCAGACTTTTAAAAATCTGCTCATTACTGTGGTACATTTACACAATGGAATACTACACAGCAGTAAAAAGGAAGGAATTCTTAACTTTTGCAACAGCATGGATGGAACTGGAGACTGTTTTTGCTAGGTGAGATAAGGCAGGCAACAAAAGATAAATACCGTATGACCTCGCTTATAACTGGAATCTAATGAACAAAAGAAACTAATGAGCAAAATAGAATCAGAGACACAGAAACAAGAAACAGACTGACATCTGCATGAAAGGAGAAAGGAGGTTAAGACTGGTTGAAAGAAAGTGAAGGGATTAGACAAAGAACATACATGCATCCCCCACGGACATGGACAGTGGTGTGGAGATTGGCTGTGGGAAGGGGGGAGCTGGGGAAGGGAGGCAAAGTGGGAAAAATTGGGACAACTATAATAGCATAAACACTGAAAAAATAAATAAAAGCCCGCTCATTAAATCATCCACTTTCTCTCATTTGAAAATTAATATGTTTGATGTAGTGATGAAACATTTAGATTCTAAAAAGGAAGCACACACATGAGGAAGAAGACAATCCCTCCCCCACAAATTTCAAAGATAATTCTCAATAACTTGTTTAGGAGTGATGCTTATCAACTTTAGTCAAAAATTTGATTTAAAAAAGAGAGATTGAAAACATAAACTTTCGAGCTCGAGCAACCTAAGTTTAAATCCCCTCCCGGCTCCTTGCTCAGGGCAGGACCTGGGGAGCACTGCTCACCTCCTGGGCCGCCTCTGTAAAATGAGGCACCAGCCATGTCTTAAATGATTGTAGTGACCTTCTAGTGAGAGAATCCAAGAAAAGCATTTAGCCTAGTGCATCTTTTCCATGCAATTGTACCTTTTCCGAACATATTTTAATGTTGATTTGGGCTAATAAAATAATGCCAGTAAAGGTCCTCAGGAATCCAGCATGCCCTATTGATGTGTATGATTTGTTTGTGTTACTTAAAAATATTTGAAAGTGTTTGATATACTTAAGTAATTATAATGATTTATGCAAAGCTCTATTTGTCAGGTTTAGGGCTAAGTGACTTAGACACCTTATCCTTGACTCCTTGCAGGAATTACAAAGAAGTTATTGTTACCCCAATTTTGTGGATAAGCAAAACGTAGTCCAGTAAGTTTAGTGTTTTGCCCAAGGCCACAGCTAATGAGACATAAACCTGAGGAAGAACCTGCATCGCTCTCAACACACTTAGTTTCTGGGGGCAAAATCATGACCCAGCCTCTACCAGTGGGCACAACAGAACCTACACCTGCACAGGGAACTGTTTCCTTTAAAAACAACACCCTGAAAACTGGTGGAGCAACCCCTTCACATTGATCAAACAGAATGGAAACCACATGGAAGCAGGTAGGAGAGACCATAAACCCTACCCGAGTGCAATGATTCACAAGTGGGAGGAAACTCAAAACCTAGAGCTTCACCCTGAGGAGCAAAAGGTTCATACCACACATTGGGCACCCCAACGTTTAAGACCAGCGCCAGAAAGAGGAACCCCAAAACACCTGGCTTTGAAGACCAACTGGGCTCATGCCCAGGAGACCCACGGGGCCGTGACGCACTGAGAACAGCTCTTAAAGGGCTCGGGCACACACTCACCTGCCTCCTGGCCCTGCTCAGAGGCAGCTCTTTGAAAAGCCCCCAGGCTTCAGGTGGTAGAGACTCATTTGCTAACTTTGAAGCATTGGTCTGGGGGCCAGGGGCCTGCTGGGGGATACTCTCGGGGGACGGAGGTTCTTCGAGTGCTTACCATCTCCCAGGGCAACTGTTGCCTTTCGTAGACTCATCGCCTCTGTGCCTTGTTTCCGAAGTGCCTTCTCGGTCTTCGTAAAGCAGAGCGTTGCAGAGCCTAGACTCAAGATGCCTAAATTCCCATCTGTGAGGGAGTTGTTGGCGGGGGTGGGGGAGAATGTTTGACAGTCAGTGTGGTCATAAATGTTAGTAAAGAAGCCTGCAGAAAGATCCAGAAGAGTGTAAATCTATGATGCTTAGTAAGTAGCAATAATCAAAGTAAGGAGCTGAAGTCAGGAATTACAAACTGAGCAGAAACTGGAGCGGAGAGGAGGCAGACCAGAGATATGGGAACAGCGTGGAAAACCTGCCAGTGGCAGGCAGTGATCCTTTACTGGCCTTTGGGCAGGTTATATCAGGATACAGGGCTGGGGCAGATGCCAGATAATGAAACCATGACATATCTGTTAAGGTATCTTCAAGTTGCCTACAGAAGCTTAAACAAATAGGGGTTCTGCTTGTCCACCAGAGGTCTGTATGTGACAACCACGTCCGCCGTCTTGCGCCCTGCTCTATTTCTCTCTGGCCAAACCATGAGGAGGGGGCACATTGCAGTGGGGAGACAGGGGACCTGGTCCAAGTGATAGAATTGTCAGTTAGTCCCCATCTTCTTCCCTGAAACTTGGCCAGGACTCTTGGTTGCCAGTAACAGAAACTCAATTCAGACTAATGTGTATAAAGAGAGATGATATTGGAATACCTAACAGAAGCACCCACGGCCTCCTGCGCCTCAACCCCACTAGACCCAGCAGGTCAGAGAAGGTGATCGGACTTCTCTGTCTTTCTTCTTCTATAAGCTCCGCTCTTCACGTCATTGCTTCCTTCTCACAAGGGCTTTCCCAACACTGAGGCCACGGTCAGCTCGAGCCTTCTATGCCACCAGCTGAAAATCTCCAGGTGAAAAGGGGGGCTTTTTTTCTCAATAGTCTTACATTGGCCTGACTTGAACCATGTCACTCCCCTCGGATTTGTCAGCCCCAACACATAGCTGCTCTCCACAGTGGAGGGTTAAGATCTGCTCCACCTTAAGCTCATGGATTGAGGTTTGGTGGATCCCCAAGGAAAATGGGTGCTGGAACACACAGAAGAAATTAATGTTGGGCAGGCAAAACCTACCACTATGATATAATCGCACCTTCGCAGCTCACCTGCGGAAAGGGTTGAGGAGGGATATATTCACAAAAAGAGCTGTCTATATGTAATTAGATATTCTCTCCTGAGACATTCAGACTCGTGACCTTTTCGATAGCGTCCTCTTTCCCATCCTCAAATTCAGCCTGCTTGGGTAATAAATGTATTTTGAAAATTTAAACATTATTTAGTAACATTTAAGAACTAGTAACTTTCACATAAGAATCCAGATTTCTGACTCTCCTTGAAAAGGTGGAAGTTCTGGCCGCCATCAGCTGTGCTATTATGGGGTGCTTCCTCACAAGAAGCAGGGACTGCCCAGTCTGCCCTCAACCTGGCCTCAGGGGACATCTGGGACCCTCATTCTGTCTTTAGCATTGCCACATTCTCTTGTGAAGTAAAAAGAAGAAAATATCCACCCACTTGGAAGAAAGGAATATTGAATTCTTAATCTACCTTAAGGAAAATCGATACATCACTTTCCAAATTCCAAAGAACTCAGAGAGGGAAACGGATGCTTAAGTGCAGATTCACCTCTGCAGACCTCAGCTTTGACCAGCATGTGTGGCTCCTTAAAGGTCTCACACCGCCCTCTGCTGATCAACAAGCTAAAAATGTACTATCTCAAGTGGATATTTTGTTTCTATATTTTCTGAATAATCAAAGATAGGGAGGGGGCGGGGAGAGAGAGAGAGAGATTTCTATTTTTAAAATCACTTTAGTCATGGATACAGAGAACAGGCTAACAGCTGTCGGACGGGAGGGGGCTGGAGGCTGGGTGAGAAGGGTGAAGGGATTAAGCAAAATGAAAAAGAAAGACTCATGGACACAGACAACAATATGATGATTACCAGAGGGAAGGGGAGGTGGGGAGAGGCAGAAGAAGGAAAAGGGGGGATAAATGGTGATGGAAGGAGACTTGACTTGGGGTTGGTGAACACACAGTACAAATATAGATGTAGAATTGTATACCTGAAACCTACATAATTTTATTAACCAATGTCATCCCAATAAATTCAATAAAAAATAAATAAAAATAAAAATCACTTAAAAAATGTCACAGACTTTTAAGTCCTTGGAGGGCAGTTTTACAGACTTTAGGTGCCCTCAGGTGGCAGAACTTGTCAGGAGGGCCCTGGGTGACACTCAGCACTTCAAGCACTTCAGAAAGTGTGGAAATCACTAACACTTCCAAAAGTTCAGCACTGCTTAATGAAATGGGTCCCAGGAGGAACAACAAGAGTCAGGCATGTAATCTTACAGGACCTTCTTAGAGCTTGTGTTTAAAGCCTTTGAACCAAAGAAAAATAAATAAGGATGCATTTTAAGCAAACATTGCATAATAAAACAGTGACCACGTATAACCCAAACCAGGGTCCGATCCTGCTTTAATGGAACCTGAAGTATGTATATAATTTGGAGGGCCCTTAAAAAACCCTAAAACATATCTACTTTTGCAGTTTTATGCAAACTATGAAGAGCCCTTTGTAGAGTCTGGCAGAAGCTTCTGGCCTCCAAGCAAGGGCCACTGAAGCTTAACTTTCATAGTTTCAGAGACATTGGCCTCTGATCCCAAGGTGTTGTCTCACCGCAGCTTCTAGACTTTTCCTTGAGCATTATAATTCACGGAGCCTTAATAAATTCGGGAACACGAACAAGCTCAATAATGTGGTTGCATTTTTTATGTTTTTTATATCCTCTGACTGTTGAAAATTGATGGTCCTTGAACCATTCTAGCCAAATGAAAATAAATCAGTTTGTTTACACAAAAACAACTTTAATGACTTTAGTTGTATGTTGTATGTGGAAGAATTATAGAAGATCAGATGCTTTCAGGAATCTAGAAGAGCAAAAGTATTAGTGTGGCTATTTTAAAAGGCCGAATCCTGACAATTGGGCTTCATGTTTGGCTAACTTCCAGGAGAGGATGGATTGTGTTCACTGATCACCTGTTAAAACCTAGATGTTCATCTCAAAGATTACAAGGCAGTCCAAGTGGAAATAAATCACTTAGCTTTCACAAAGAAGAGGTTTCTATTCTCCGAAGCAGAAGATGACATTTTTCTTGGATACTAATCATGGCAATTAAAAAGCTTCTTCAGTGAAATCCCAAGCACCCACCTATTCACGTGTTACTTTAATTTTCTGCGTAGTATATAATGCTCTCAGACATTTTGTCACTGCCATTTCTTGTTTATTTATTGAACATTATCTGTTTCCTTTCACAGTATGTAAAATCTGTGACCACAAGGCTCTTGCCTGCAGTGTCCCAGAGCAGGGCTATGCAGACTACACTGCATAATGTCACAGGATGCCCTTCACCTTGAGACCGTGCGAATGTCACCCCCTAGCACTTCACTGCAATCTGCCCAGAACCTAGGGCTGACCCTGACACACAGCCTTCAGCAATACAGTATTGAGTGAACGAGTAAGTGATATGTCAGCCTATTTATTATTCTCATTTGAAATAGAGGATGAGAAATTGAAAGATTTTGTGTTCCATAAATCAAAGTACATTTACATGTGCAAAGTAGCTTCCCTTTGACTGATGACTTTTTCTGACTACGCTGACACTGGTAGACTGATTTAGCTTAGTCAAGTCTATGAGAGTCGAACCAGTACAACAGAGACAGCCCAGGTCTTCTGATTTCCCATGTCACAGTCTGCGCGTTACAGTTTCCCTGTCTCCAAAGCCAGTTCCTTCAGACTCCTTGTGCTTTTCTGAGTCTGCGGGCTGTGACAGAGGAGTGACTGTGTGTGCTGGGTTTGTTTTTCTTTTTAGCATTCAGCGAGCCTGGCGTGAGTACCTGCAGCGGCAGGACCCCCTAGAGAAGAGGTGCCTGTCCCCGCCCTCCGTGTCCTCAGACAAGCTGAGCAGCTCTGTCAGCATGAACACCTTCTCGGATGGCAGCACGCCGGTGAGCACCATTTTCTGTTTCATGGTCTGAGTGGCCAATCACCTGATCACTAGGGCTTTGGCTCCATGAGAGCGACCTTGGGATGTAGCAGGTAGTTTGTGATCGGAGGATCTACACTGCTTAGTTGTTGTATGTGAGCCCATGGTGAGGGTTTGTTATTATCTCCAAGCAAAGACATGATTCATAAACACAGAGTGAACTTTATCAAGCCTGAGGGAATTGATGTATTTGACATCAACCTAAACTACTCATTTGCGCGTTTGCATTCCTCTATTACTGAGAATATCTTTTTCCTTTTCTTTATAACAGCGTGTTCCTTTTAGTCTGTGCCTCTGGTAGCATTTTGTGGTGCTAACATAATAGAAGATTAGCTTGGTTATAAAAATTATAAAGAGAACTTTTACAGAAAGCATTGCAAAGGATTGTAAACTCAGGGGTTGCAGTTTGAATGCCTGGGGTGGGGGCAGGTAGGCGACCCATGTGACTGACGTGGCTGAGCTGTGACTGGCTGACTGAGGGACCTAAAATAGCAGCCCCACAGAGACCTGGGACATGTGTTGCTATGTCGGGGTGTAGGATAGATGCTGCCAAAGGTCACTTTCTTTCTTTGGGAGATGCCAGAAATCCAGATTTTTAAGTGTTAGCAACCAGCAAGAAAACTTGAAACAACTAGACCATGTCTGCAGACCACATTTGTTCCAGTGGCTGCCTGTTTAAGAACCCTGGGCACAGAGTTACGGAATGAAAGAATTTGCTGAAAGACTTTATTTAACAATAAAAAACAACAAAATGTGGGAGGACGTAAGTGATCAGGCAATTATAATGCAGAGTTTTGTGGATTTAGCCATTGTGACCTTTTGTGGCAGTCTCTCGAGTACTGACAGAAGTTAGGAAGACAAACGATGCAACTATACGAGGATAGTATTTTTTAAAAAATCTTCCTTGACTACTTTGGAATCCTGTCTATTCATTTGTAAAAAGGCTTCCCAACAGCCAAAATAACGTATTCACATTGGGAGCAAGCAGAGGTTACTTTGAAATGTTTTTATATGATTGCATTGCATATTCTTTAATAAATGGTTTTATCTAGTTGTAGGTTCTAGGCAGAGAGCAGTAAGTTGAGTTTATAGCTGTTCAAATAACAGTGGCAGAAGATCTATTTTTAGCTGCCAGCAAGAATTGAATACTTAGTGAATGGTGCAATTTTTAGGGGAAATAAACTTAGCTGGCCTTACTATATCACCAGAGGGCGCCTGTGAACCACTTTAGAAAATGGTTGAGTTTAGTAAAGTTGTGTTTAACTCATGATTTGTGAGTGAAAAATAATGTGAAAATTGAGTGTTTTGGATACCTTCCCTGTAAATGTCAATCTAAGGTGAGAGTTAAAAGACTTTGTAGACTCTATTAGAATGATGAAAACAATATCAGAAATCACTCTGCCTGCGAGTTAAGGTTTGGATTTATTGTCTTTGCACTCCTGCCTTGGCTAAGCCTGTCATAAAGAGATGTGCTTCCTCCAATAACCAGTGGTTCCATTTGGAACTTCAGGGTTAAAAGCCTTGTGTCCAAGTCAAATGCTCTCAATGAGGTGTCTCCCTGGGGGGTTCTCTGGGCCCCCAGCTCTCGTGAGATCCCTCCAGCTTACTGAATCTCAGCCCTCTTTCTCTGGGCTTGATCTTTTGCTGTTGGTACCTAGACCATTGTTCCCTCGGATCTGATCACTTGTCCTTCTTGTCTCAAGTCCCTGCCTTTCCTCTACTAACATAGCCTCTACTAGAGGCCGGTCTGCCCTTGCTTAACCTTGGGGCCTTGCCAGCTGCTCCTCCCACCCCTACACCTATAATAACTGCAATTACTGCCCATCCTAGTTGTCTGCCTCAATCGTGGACCACGTGGGAAGCCAGCACCGGATCGGGGCGACTCCCCGTGCCGCGCGGAGAGCGGCGCCTTCGCATGCTTCTGCCGTGACTGTTCTGGCTGTGCCCAGTGGTCACTGCAGCTTTTAGACTATTGCTGCTTTACAGTATGTATCAGCAGTAACGTTTCAGTCTGAGCTCTCAAAGTCATCATCTTGGTAAGAGCTGCCAGGTACTTTGCTAATAATGCTTGCCGTGGATTATTTCATTCAATCCTCTCAATAACCAGATGAAGGAGGTACAATGATTATCTCTGTTCGTGAAAATGAGACTTACAGGCCTAGCTGCCATGCTCCGGGCCACACATTTTCCAGTAGCACGCCAGCTGCGCTTTCTACCGCACCGGGCCGCTTGGTCAGGCCGTGGAAGAGGCAATCGGTTAATGAATTTCTAAGATTATTTTACAATTTAATAAGTATAAACAGTGAATTAAATAATTTTAAAAAGAACCCTCACTTGATATTATAAATTGCCTAATTCAATGCTCTTTGATTAAAACCTCAAACCTCAGCTGCTCAATGCCAAATTAAAGAGCAACAGGAGGGAAGATAATATTAAGTTATGTTAGCAATTTACATATTAAGTACCCTTATACCATAATGTATCGTGTGGTAGCAGAAAAATTTGTTTTAGAAATAGCAATTGTAAATAGCAACTGTTACAGGGAAATGTAGCTTGTGCGTATCAAAGCAAGGAAAAAAGAGAAACTTTATTTTTTAACCATAAAAGTATTAGTTTTGCGTGGAGGACAACTTGTGGGAAATGCGTTGTGTACTTTCAATGAATCAATTTCATATGACCAAATGCTTATTCTTTTAGTTTGCAGCTCCGAGAAATCTGTAATTTGTCTCATAGGATATCATAGAAAGAAACTATAGAAAGGTATATTCTCATCTAGATTTATAACCTCGTCCCAAACCATTAGCCTACTCCCGCAAATAAATCCAGAAAAATCTTTGAATGGTTTGGAGACACTCTGGGTCCCATTCAGCTTGGGTCGCTTCCAGCTGCCGAGCCTTTGTTCGTGGCCACTCCCGCTTCCTCCCATTGGCTCCCGTATCTTACAGCCGGGCCTGCAGGGAGCAGCGTGGCCCATAGAATAAGGCCCTAGGCTGCCCGACTTAAAGTAACAGCCTGGCCACTATTTTTTGTGAGTCTAAGATGCAACACCTGGGAGGTCACTCTTCACTTACAGACTGGAAATAACACCCACCCCAGAGGTGGACTGGCGTCCCTGTGAAGATTAAATGGCGCTACACGTGTGAAACGCGGCACAGAGCTTGTGACCCTGACGCCCCTCCATAAATGTTAGACTCTCCGAACCTGCTCCTGGAAACACTCCATGCGTTCAAAATGCTGAGGAAAGCTGTGAAGAACAGAGGTAGAATTTCTAAGTTAATTCCCACTGGGCGGGGGTATAGTGCCCGTTTCTGATTCACCACATGAATCCATGAGAATCTAATTGTGTCCTGGAATAAACATATTCCTATAATGTATATTCAGAAGATATATGTGTATTATGAGATTGGAGCTGTATATTACAAAAGTAATAAATTAAGCATTTATTTTAGTGTTGCTCCTTTTAAAGACTCATTTTCAAGATCCAAAGGTAAAAAAAGCAGGTCAGGTACAAGTCATTTTTGTGCTTAAATGGGTGGGTCCCCTCTGAGAGGCCATGCCCTCATGCAGAGTAAAGGCAAGCGTGGATCATGCTGCTCCCTCGGACCTGAGGAAAAAGAAACGGGAGGACCTCGGGCATGCTGGGGAGAATAGAGTCACTTGGCCTCCCCTCTCAGGCAAGTCAGCGCAGAAAGTACCATTCTAGTAGCTGCACAAACCCAGATCTTGCGGTCCTCCTGGTTAAGAAGAATCACAGCCCTGAGCAGGTTCAAGGGCAGTGGCTTGGGCCAGCGGAAGACTCCATTACTTTGTCCTGGAGAGAAGGCCGTGGAGCCCTCCTGTCAATGGCGCTGCTTGAGTGGTCCTGGCTTTTAGCAAAAGTAGCTGGATAGTTAGCAGGGGGCATCCAGGTGACCCACCAAACCTTCCCAAGCATGTGACTAGCAGAAGCCAGCGCTACCCCTGACTGCCCAGTGTGGCTTGTGCACCTACATTCAAACTGCTTCTTTACCTTCCAATTTTATTTCCTTTTTTGAGATTTACAACCTCCAGGATTTAAACACAGCAGGAAAATTCTAGTGACTAAAGGGAGAAAGTATTACAAAGCTGCCCTTGTTTTTTGGGGGACACTCAGGTCCTACAAGGAATTCCTGGGACCTTGTTCAGTACAATCTTGAGAGTTATAAAATTATACAGAATATAAACCTTGTGCTACTTAATAATTTAATAACCTAGATTTTCCAGGTCAGAAACAAGTTATAGTATTATGCCCAGCTGTTAGAAGTTTAGGTCCCAAGAGTTCTAATGTTTCAGCAACCAACCCTCAGACACCCAAATGGCACAAATTCTTTGTTAGTCTGTTTGTCTTAAATTTTGGTTCAGAGAATATAATACAGGATCACATGTAAAAAGAGAAGACTTATTGGTATTTACACAGCAGTAAGGTACATTTCTCTTTTCTTCAAACCCAGGTCTTATAGAACAAATGTTTTCAAAATGTTTAGAAATAATATTATGTAACATATAATCATATATGACAGTTTGAATGAATATGTGTTTGTATAAAAATACTATCTTTGTATCACAAACACTCCTCTTTTTATGTCTTTTCATATGGTTGATAGTATACATTCCTTTTCCTAAATCATCCTTTTAACTTAATGATTGGAGAACATTCTTCTTGATAGGTTTAAAAATGAGCACGTTCTTTCGGTTAGAGACTGCTAATATTGAACATTTTCTGGATTCAGAATGGTATACAAAATTGACAATTTGCTGTTAGATAACTGACTTATTCATCTATAGTAATGTAATAAATTCTCCTTAGATGTCTCAAAGTTATCAACCTGTGAGTATAAATGTAAAAACCTAAGCATTCAATGCCTTGTTATGATAGAATTGAGGAAGAACTTGTTCTCTTTGCACTTTACCTCAAGTCTAATCTCAGCATTTGGCTCCACATGAGTCCTGTCTTTATTCTACAACTTAGATGAACCCATCGTTCAGACCCAGAATGTGTCCTCCGTAACAAATCCCACTTTCATTATTACAAATCAACATTACACTCATTAGCTGAGTATGAAAGATGCTTTAGTATCCAAGGAGAAACTGGATATGGTGAAACTGGAAAGGTCATTGGCCTAAGGATCTTTGGACTTTCTTTTAAAAAATAAGACATATTTGAGTGTGTGTGTGGGGGGGGTGTATGGCTAATTATTCACACCCCTTTATCATTTGTTCACTCGTTCCACAAATATCTGGGTACCTACTGTGTGCTGGGCAGTTGCTAAGCATTGGAGATTCAATGAGCATCCAAATACACATAACCTCTAGTCTTGCAGAATTTACATAATTCTCCAGCCATGATTGGAAATTCTCATAACAAATGTGCTGATAACTTATGGGAGATACTCAGTATTTGACTGCTGAAACATCTTCTAGAACAGAATTTCCTAGAATGTGGTAGCTGGAATAGTAGTCTCATAGGATATTGATAGGTAGTAATTGGGGGAAGGATGAAA
This sequence comes from Mormoops blainvillei, assembly GCA_004026545.1. Lineage (NCBI taxonomy): Eukaryota > Metazoa > Chordata > Mammalia > Chiroptera > Mormoopidae > Mormoops > Mormoops blainvillei. The sequence continues at coordinate 8,827 of PVJD01004335.1, read as the reverse complement.
TAAACCAATTGATTTACTTCAGGAATTCCTACAGCCTTCTAGGTTAATATACATTTTCAACCTGCAGGAGTGGTATTACTGTTTTATGTTTTCCAAACTTTTTTGACCATGAAACCCAATAAGAGTCATATCTTACTGAGCTATTGATCCATGGAACACTTTGGGAAACACTATTCTGGAGTTAATAGTTGCTGAAGAAAATTGCAAGAGTTAGAGTTTTTTTCTAAGTGACTCAATAATAAATATGAATTAAGTAATGCATTTTGAAAATTTTCAATGAAATTTTTACCTATGACATCTCCTTTTTATAGGCCTGTATCATAGAGCTATACTATGCAAATGCAAATTTTATTAAATTATATCACATATAAAACTTGTCACATTAACTAGCTAATAGGTAAACAAAGACCAAGCCTAGTCAACAGTATAACAGTCTTAGAAGATGGGGTTTTAAGGAATCAATAAATAATTTCTTTTAGCTTCTTGATTTCAGAACTTATTTTGAAAGACAAGTGATTTAAGTAAAGGGATATCAAAATCTCAGCTTTGTTTTTTTGTCAAAGCTGCATTTGAGGGAATAACTCTGATTTGTTGAACCCTTGGGCTTCCCACTGCTGAACTTTGGGTTTAGGGAAACCTACCAACCGCAGGACCCACAGCTCTTGTGCAGGGAGGTGGATCCAACAGAAAAAGGGAAGGAGAACTGTCCTGTGCTGCTGCGTTCCTTTGCTTTATCCTCCAATCAGTTAACTCCTTCCACCTTCATAGAGAGGATTAAAGGATGGAAATCAGAGGCAGGCAGTGTTTCGGAAAGTGTTTCCTCAAGAAACCTGATGAGATAGGAAGACAGGAGCCCCCACCACTAGGTGCCCCATACAGCAACAATTGACCCATCGTCATGACAAATACCACAAATATTCTTGGCTTATTCTTACTTTTATATGATTGTATACATTGTAATATATTAATTATTGTAGTGTTTCCCAAACAAGAATTACTTTGGGAACTGAAAAAAAATGCTGATTCCAGAACCACAGTAGAACTATTGCATCAGAATTATCTTGGAAGAAACTCCGGATTCTGTATTTTAAAAAACATGCCAGGTAACCTTCTTATTGTTACAGTATAGAAAACACTGAGTTACAGGAATTGCCAAAAAAAAAAAATCAATTTTCTTTAGGAAACTTACATGGCCAGAACATCCAGGTGATCCATGTTTTTCCAGTTTTCATTTTGATGTTTTAACATTGCATGCTTACACCTTTAGGAGGTGCTGAAGCAAAGTTTTCCTGATCTAATACCAAAACAATCACTATTGTAATAATAGAATTTGCCCAGTGGCACTGTTTGTGTAGAAATTCTGTTTTCTCTTCCTCAGATTTATGATTCTTTATCAAAAACATGAGAGTACTATGCTTTTCAGGGAAGGTTTCTGTTGTTTGATCCATTTTGGTTTTTATTAAAAGGGGATACATGCAACAATCACCCATTAGATTAAAGTTATTCTTCACTTTGACTATCAGGATTATTAAGTTGGCATGAAAGGGGATCAGACGATTTAACTATTAGCTGACAGGAATATCAGCTATGACCAAAAATCCTAAATTATAATGTGTGATACATAGTGAGAAAGATAAGAGAAATATGTTACATGGAGTGGAAATGGGCATTTCTAATTATCATACATCCTTTGAAACAGTATCTATGTATGCTACTACCTTACATGTACAGATTGGCTATAATACAGTTAAAATTTTAATTACTTTAGTCAGATCTAGAAAATACCTAAAAATAATGAGCGAAAGAAAAGTATCCTGCCAACATTTGAAAACACAGTCAAATTTTTGAGATAGTAAGATTTTTTTGTCTATAAAGCATTTTTAAAATTTATTAAATAAAAAATTCTTAGGAGTTGAAGACAGTTGCCTTCCTTTTTATTTTGTGATCTTTATGGATTGATTTTTTTAAGGGTTAGTTTTTTTTAACTTGCTAAAAATCTTGACAGATGTTTCAGAAGCAAATTCTGTGTCTCTGCTGTTCCTCTAGTTCCCATAACAGCTCCGTGCGGGAAAACCGCTTCTTCACTGTGTTCACCGTGAGTTAATTACAGCTCTTCATTTCCTAAAGCACCACCAGAAGCTGATCTTAAGTTAAACAGAGACTCTGCTTCACATGTGAGCAATAAATTGATTTTTGTCTTCATGGCACTGTATCGATAGGGTTAAGGGTATTGATAGAAAAGTATGCTATTTAATACAAGTGGATTTTCAAGAAAATCACTATGCCAAACACTCCCTAGAAGGACTTAATCTATATACAGCAGCCACTGTGACCTGCTTTAGAGATGACATCATTGGGTGTCATGTGGCTCTTTATATGTTTCAGCCTCAGAAAGAGATAATCTGTGGGAGCCACGAGAGCCTGATATCTGCTGTGATAGTCTTCGGCAGGCAGAAGCTAGGCTAGCACGAGGCGTATCTGTTTACACCGTGTGTGTGGCGGTTTGTGGGATTCTGAGCTTTGTTTCATTTTATTATGTTTTTATCAAAAATTGGATGTAATGATAGGAGGAAGTGAACTGGCTGCTTTGGACTAATGGGAGCTTGTTTTCTGCACTAAATCAAGAACTTTTCTGGAATCCTCTCTTCTCTAAGTAGCCTTGTATTCTGTGTGTGTATTTTCATTTTGAAGAACACTGACAAAAATCAGCAAACTTCATCTCCCAAAGAGCTCTCTCTCTTTTTTTGTCAATACTTGAAGATTTCTGCTCCAACATCTTTTTTGAGCTGCCTGAGCATCATGGTTGATAATTGAAGGTCAAAGCACCTCATCTGTAGTATGTGGTACAGAAATTCTTCAGATAACTTTACTTGCTAACACAGGTGGCCCTTTATGGATTTCTTTCAAAGCTGGCTTGAATAAGCAACTCTTTCCTCTCAAATGGGCAAGACTAACTCTTCAGCACCATGGAGAGGTCTGGACAGTGTGTGAAGACGTGGGACTGTGACCATAACAAGCAGTCTGACAGTGTAAGTTGTACAGACACCTGTCACCTACTTTAGGTGTATCATAGTTTTACATATGGAGGGAGGAAACTCCAAAGTCTAACCAAGCCAGGCTAAATTTAAGCTATATAAAGTGATGGCCTTCGTTATATTTTTAATTCAGATTAACCATTTAAAATATAATATTGGAAAGTATTAATACATTAACTTGAAGAATTCCTTTCTCATCACATATGTTGGTATGTGAATGTTTGGTGCTTTGAATTTTGAGAATCTGATTTTTTGTTTTTAATTCACCATGGAATAATTGCCTTGCAGTTGGATAAAACAATTGCTCTGGAAATAGCATTTTTATATATGCATTAACTAGTTTGAAATATAGAGGTTGTTGCCCTTTGTAAATGCAAGGCTCTCTTTTTGGAACTAGTTTCTGATTTGTGCTCATTCAGAAGGACAGCGTTAGAGTTTTTAATTGCTGATCAGACTTTCTGTTACCAAAGAAGCAAATGTGTAGGTATTCTAATGTCGGGACACATAGCAGCTATTTGATGGCTTATGAAATTTTGCATTTCCTGATATACAGTATGCAAACTACAGCATGTGGTGAGAGTAAAGGATAGATCCTTTCACAAAATGATTAGTTATGGGCCACTGCACAGATACTTTTAGGCATCATTGGAAATATTGCATTAGTTTCAAAATAACCCATTTTAATTGTTCAAGCCAGAAATTTTAAAAATGGTTTGTTTAAAAACGTTTTAACACTCTTTAAAACTGTCAAAAGTGTAACTCTGTGATATCACATAGACAATGCAGAAAGATACTTTGAATTGCTATGAAGATGCCCCCCAGAAGATATTTTGATTAATTATTCAAATTTGTCTAAGAGAGTATGGTGTTATGAAAAGTCATTTAACAAATCATTATCTTTTCTTGGGCTAGTTGTGAGGTTTGGAATATTTATGCTGAACCATTTATTTTAAAGTCTAATAAAACTATCTTTTATATTATTTTACTATGGAACTTATTTCCCTCAATAGTTCTCCTCATATGTAAAAACCAGTAGTAAAATGCAATTTACTTAGCTAAACCCCTAACTCTTTATATAAAGAATTATAAATAATTCTTTCTATGATACATGATTTCCAAGTGAATTTGCTGTTTTGATTCTTGACTCCTCAGTAATTTGGCATTTGATTTTTGGGTAAATTTTGACGGTGTCTGGAGTGTAAAATTTTAGAGGAAGTGACTTAATTTTATATTGACTTCTTGTTATACATTTTTGTCAGCTTTGCTTAATAGATCCAATGGTGATTTCTTTAATTGATGTCAATATTGAAAATAATTCAACTTTTTGGTGTGAATAAAATGTAGATTTATGATTCCAATTCTTTTAATTTCCCCAAAGTTTATAATTATGCTTTGATTTTTACATATGAATAAGTGGTGCCTTTCACACATTGTTGAGTGCCCTTCTGTGATTTTAAAACTTTGATTGTTCTTTTATGACAAACTGTATCCATTCCCTGCTGGTGGTGGACTTTGGCCAAATCATTATGGTTGATTAGACTGTAACATTCTAATTTAGAGGATTTGAAGCTTCTATCATAAGATGCATCTGCTTTATGTTCTGAAATGGGGGCAAAGGTGCCCTGTTCAGAAATTTATTCTCTAGCAGTCTTTGTCTCTGTCACCATCACTCAAAGATGTGATTCACTTATGATATTGTCAGAAGTGTAACATTTTATATTTCTTGCTTTTTCTGTACACATTTTAGTGATGTATTTATAACAACGGCAATCTAATATAACATTTTGTAGTGAGATATGGTTGTCTATGTGTTTATTTAACCAAAAATTGTTGCTATATGACAGACCACAAACATGTTTTGGCTTCTGCTTCGATAGCCTTTTAATCATTGTTGAAATAGTATGAATCATCTGAACAATAGAAAAATGTCCAGAGCTATTTAGACTGAGAGCTATTCACATTTCTTTTTCTTTCTTTCTTTTTTCTATAACATTCTGGTGGTAGCAGATGTGTGTGAACAATCTTAAATTCAGTTGAGTGACATTTTGCTTTTCTTGCCAATGTAAAAATATGCTCGTGGATTTATTTATTTATTTATTTATTTTTTCGGTAGTCCATGCAACCTTGAAAAGGTTTTATAGCCTTTGGTTGCAGAGGATTTAAGGACATATTTAGTTCATGAAAACCACCCTATTTAGGATGCTTTTCAGAGTGGCTGAGCATAGAGGGAACTGATTGACAGGTGTGATTCTTACTGGCAACTTCAACCTCTCTTGACACTAAGAGATACATTGAGAGAGATTTTTTACCTCTAAGGGGCCAGCAGAATCGTCTCTGTTGCATTGGCCCCATCGCAGTTTCCTACCAAAAGCAGGTCTTCTAATGCAGTTCCAACAGGACCCGTGTCAGCAGGGGAGAGCCTGAAAGCGGAATGTGTTGCAGAAAGGCACCAATGGGTAGCTTCTTCAAGGGAAATGGGGGTTCTTGGGACTATTTCAGTGAAGCAGGACCCTGGTTGGTTCCATATGGAACGTAGGCTTGTTTTTGGTGTGTTTCTAGCATATGGGTAGGGCTCAGATGACATCAGATGCCCAAGGGCAGCTCTCCAGTTCCTTAGAGAACCATTCTGGGTTGATGCTTCTGCACAGAGATTTCCATGCTTTTGTCTTCTGTTATTATGTCCTCTGTTTTATTGTTAGTTTCCTCTCCCAATTGTCCTCATAAGGGACATTCCTACTTTATACTACATGTTGGTCCTCAGTGAATACGACCTAACTGATGTTAAATATTACTAGAAACTGTGGAGTAATCTGAGCTGTTTCAGAGAACTGAAAAGAGCTTAGAGACTTTCCGGGGAAGACCTCCAGAGAGTTGAAAGATCAGAAATATCTTCCAGAGAGAAATGTCTGGATATAACGCTTTTCTCAATTTAACTAGTCTTTCCAACGCCAGTTTCTCTGAATGACTCTGGCTCCCTCCACCAAACAAACGCAAGCTGGAACATGTGAAATACAAGCCCATGCCCAACCAGGCAGTCCTCGGGAAGAATTCAGGCCTTTTCCATTTTGCCGAATCTGTCCTGTACTCCTAATTCTCATCTTACTGGATCCTTGACACCACCTCATCCTCACTTCTGCACTCAACACACTGTATTACGCAATCTGACTCCATTAATAAGATCCATCTTGATGGAAAACCCATCTTGAATTTAACATTATGCAGTGAGCCCTGGATGCTGTGGCTCAGTGGATTGGGTGCCAGCCTATGAACCAAAGGGTTGCCAGTTCGATTCCCAATCAGGACTTACGCCTGGGTTGCAGGCCAGGTCCCCAGTAGCACGTATGCAAGAGGCAACCACACATTGATGTTTCTCTTTCTCTCTTTCTCCCTCCCTTCCCTTCTCTCTAGAAATAAATAAATTAATTAATTATTTTTAAAAAACCTTATGCAGTGATCACAGTAACCTGCCTCTCCAGGTTACTGTTTTGGTGCTTGATGTCTGACCCCTGTGCACTGCTATGGTAGGGAAGACACACCTCTCTACCTGGGGATTCATTTTGGGTGCATTGGAACTGATGGGCAGATCTGTACTGGGCAGATCATGGTGTGGACATAGATAGAAAGCATGTCCTTTGACTATCCGTGATTTAGTAGGTACCTTTATATTTTAAGAAGTGGTCAAAAATAGACAGCCTAATAATTTGAGGGTAGTTAGGAAAGAATATCAAGCTTCCATGCCTTAAAGCAACTCATACATTTTTACCTATATTTATTTTACTTTTGTTAGAATTGTTGGGGATATAAATACAGCATTGTATATGGGCTTTATGACTCTGAAGGTTATATATATATACATATATGTATATATGTGTACACACACACACATACACACACACACACACACACACACATATATATATATATGGAGAAGATAAAGAACTATGGATGGAAAAATAATACATTTTTGGCTAATTAAATAGCCTTACCAAAATTGTGTTAGCTAATGAATCAGAGCTATCCTGGAGGTGAGTCTCTAGTAGTGTGTAATAGGTTTCTATTATAAACATTATTTTTATCAACAATCTCAAATATAATCTTTTTCCTATCTCTCGTTTAATAGTTGAGGAAGTTTCATTCAGGACAACTTGTCTAAGGTTAGCTAGCTGGTCAGCTGCAAAGATAGATCTAAAAACCAAATTTTTTCTGACTCCTAGACAGGGGAATTTCTACTGGGATATGGGATCACCAAGGAACCCCAATGCTGAGCAATCAGTGCAAGTTTTGTGGAGAAATCTATATATTTAAAATAAGACCAAGTTCTTAAACTTTGGAGCTATCATTCAATGGTATAGGTTTTCCCATAAAGCAGTGAGCTTCTCGTTACCAGAAATATGCATGCACAGGCTGGATGGGCCACGTCAGAGATACTGTAGAGGGGGATTCTATGTTGTAGAAGGGTGTGTGTGTGTATGTGTGTCTGTGTGTACGCTTGTTGGAGTAGATGACTTCTAAGCTCTCTTTCAACCGGAGTGTGGGAGAATACAGTGCAATGTTTTCTTATTAAAAGGAGAAAACAAGAATAATTTCTTTATTCAGCAAACAGTTATTAAGTACATACTTAAGCCATTGTGTGATTCTAAGGGCTGATATGATTACCCAAACCTAATTAAGCCGCCTGAGAAACCACGTATTTGAGAAGGAGTAACAAAGCGGGAAACGGGCTGGGGGCGGAAACCCAGGAGGGAGAGTAAGATGCATCACTTGTATCCACCCGGAAAGGGAAAACCAGATTCAAGGGGGGAAAGCAGAATCAAAGTTATAATTTATTTCTTCATTATTGCCAGCATGGAGGTACTTCCGTGCATAAAACAAACAAAAAATTAGAGTTTATTGATCTCTAATAAATTCTTTGATTCAATTTAGTATTTTCAAATCTCTAGTGAGCTTTTTTGCCTGTATCGTTTTCACCCGTGTAGCTATAGCTGCATGATCTACTCTTAAAGATTCCATCCCAACAAACCTCTGTCCTTTTCCTAATCAGGAGAAATTCGAGGCTGCAGACCATCAATTCAAGTGTTCAACATCAAGTCAGCCCTGCTTCTGGCGTTGCTCTGAATTTGAATCTTTCCTTGGTTAACTAGGTTTTTACTATACATGGTATATTTAGGCTATGCTGCAACAAACAGATCCCCACAAAGTATAATAGCACAAATACAACAGGAGTTTATTTCTTGATTATCAACACTGGACCAATGAGCAGGTCAGTGGGGTGACCCCCATTCATGCAGTCATTCAGCAAACCCAGGACGATGTGATTTCTGCTACCTTCAACAAGTGGCTTCCAATACCCACCTAGAGCCAAAACCTAAAGCAAACCAGAAAGGGGGAAAGAAATGGAGCAGCACACACGGGAGGTTTTAATGGCCCAGGTCTGAAAGAGATACTGTCACTCAACTCACATTCATTTTACTGAACTCAGTCACATGCCACACCTAACTACAGGTGTGGTTAAGGGAACCTGGGAAATATAGTCCCACAGGATACATAAAAATTAGACAATACATGGATTTTAGATCAATTACTACTTTCTGCCATATCTGGACTTCTGTTCTTCCTGGGTGGAATTCTTCCTCCAAACCTACAGTATTTGCTGCTGGAAAGTGGACAAGCACTCCTAGCATGTCCACTCAGTATTAACTTCTCCACAGCCATCGCCTGTTTTAGTCTTCCAGGCTGCAAACTGCGGAAACTGACCCTAGTTAATTCCAGCTAAAAACAGATTTATTAAAAAG